>JAPTOF010000001.1:42212500-42342500 GCA_028554755.1 Cordia subcordata
GCATTGATATTTTTATCTTTCAGATTAGCCAAGTAAATGGGGTACAATTGTTGGGTAGAAATTATAAAAGGAGTTTGCATTTTGGAAGCAACAAGACTTCTAATCTCAACGTACTATAGGAACACAGAGATATGTGAACCACCCACTTGGAGATCGGCTGACCAAATTACATTTTCCAGCTGCTCAGTGGCCTGGAAGGTGTATTAAATATTTAAGTTATTAAAACATATACGACTCTTCACTATAAAAAAAAAATAGATTAGTGCTGTGATTGTTAAATTTTAATTATACTGTATGTATATATATATATATATATATATATATATATATTATATAATTTCTACCGAAATAAATTCGAGCTGGTTCGTCCTTGATGAAGCTGGTATTTCACCACTAGCTAGATTGGTTAGTCAACATTCCTCTACGTAGTCCTTAATTAACAATTTTTCCAATACCATAAGGTTTTGCCTTCGTCCCAGAATTCTTTGATTTGTATGTCTTTTTTCTTATAAATATACAATACTGTGATTATAGACCAAAACAAAGAAAAAAAGAAAGGAAATTGCTTCAAGAAATGATGAATAAAGAGAGGCTGGTCTGGTATGAAATGCAAACACTAATCTCAAAAGATTGATATGCAACTTTCTTGTTTTGGGTTTGCTACCCTTCAAAGTTCAAACGGGAGACATGTTGCTGCCAAAAGTTGCAGCACCAATATTATGAATCGAAATTGCATGTAGCCTAGCTACTCCCAACCATTATTCTAATCCATTTTCTCGCACTTCTTTCTAAAGTTAATTTCCTATATTTAACTCTAAAACTAAACTTTTTTAGCTGGGGACAAAAGTGATTTTAGCATATATCAAGGCTTATGGTAGCAATATTATTAGATTAACTAGTAAGCAACCATTTCAATGACCAAATAATATATTTAATTATAATCTAGTCTATTGGGTCATTGACGCCTGGATATATATATATAATCTTCCTCATCTCAACTTTATATTTTTAAATATATGAGCAGTTATGTTTGATTTAGGTACATTTTTAGTATGAACAATCAATTATTCTCTGTTAAAAAAAAAAAACCCCACCATATGTAAACATTTACGTCCCCCAATAATATAAAATCTTAGATATGTCCTTAATTATATATCTACCGCAGATAATGATATAGGATTATTTTATGCAAAGCTAGCTTCTTTTGGAGGAATGTACATCGACTTTATCATATATATATATATATATATATATATATATATATATATACACACACACAAGTGGTGCAACATTAATAGAAATAATTAGAACAAGGGAACGTTGAATCTGATATTTGAAAATCAAACCAAGTTTGATGAGTCTAAAGGTGCTAATTATGAAAGAAGCACATTGGGGAATTCACCATTAGAAAATGTTTTTTAATAATCTTGGGAAGTCAAAAACAAAGTGTCAATGTCCATACCAACTAGTTAAGAAGCAAGCATTTCAGCTTTGTAAGGTTTTTATTACACTATCTTTTGAACATAAATTTAACTAAAAGGACTTAAATAAATTAAATATATTGGAATCAAGTTGGTAAGCAGATCTAATTGTCAGAGTCTCATCGAGTGGACTCATGACCATAATATCTCCATTATAGATTGTTCCATATATGCACCTTAATTAGTATATATGATGATTCACAAGGTCTACTATGTTCTACTTTGGTTCTTGGACAAGTCCAAGTTTAATGTTGACATTTGCTTATTATTATATTGGAGCCGTGGAGGTAGGTTGGATGCTCAAAATTCAAACAATAAATAAACATAAAACGCACACACACACATTTACAGACACAAGATACATATATATATATATATATATATATATATAATATTAATGAATATCGAAAGATAATCTAGTTGACTTGTGTGTGTGTGTGTTTAGGTATTTCTGCAGCAAATTAAGGAAAGCGTTAACACTGTCAGACCACAACTACCCCCCCCACCATTCAATTTTTTGGGGGGTTGGTTAACGTTTTATCACACCAAGAATTACTGCTTATTACAACAAGAGATACTGCGTACCAGCTTAACATTTTGGTTTTGCGAAGTTGAATCTCTTCAAATTAATTAAAAAGCACCCCTCATCATTCCTAGTTGAAATTTCTTCACTTCTGGGCTTAGCGAGCTAGCTGAAAAGTTGAACGAAATTTCGATTATACATTTATCTGTTAATCAATGGTAAAATTATGTTTGATCAGTAGGTGTGTTAATCTCATTTTTGTAGTTACGCATTTGGTACATACAATTACTAGTCTTCAGACTTCACATGTAAATTGAATGCAATAAAGCAGCTACAGATTGAACTGTGTTCCTACGAATGATCAGATGCAGTATACGTCTTTGAAGCAATTTCAAGGATTTCTTTATAACATACAGGAGCTATCTTATTACACCAGCTGGAATACATCATCAATAATCCTTTTTACACACAATTGCAATGTCTCACCAATAAATATCAAAAAATTATGTTAGTGGATCCCTAATCATCTGCTGGGGGAATATCACTCAAATCTAGACCCTCCGTGGGCAAGTCTGAGGTCAGTGGCCCTAAAATTCCATCCGAGTTCAGAGTCAATCCGCTCTGCAAAATACTCAAAGCAAAATTATTAGATATCTATAAGATAGATTGTATAATTATGGATTCACAAAGGCAGTAATATTAATTAAACTGTGTTCACCCCAAAATACAAAATAGGATCGACCACTTGAATTTCTATTAATCAGTTCAAGAAAGTAAAACCTTTATAAAATATGGTTATACAGTCTGTTCCAAGTCATATTTATAGTTATTGCACACTATGGGTATGAACAGAAATGCTACTATCATCTCCATCGGTAGCTTTTTTCCCAATTCATCCCAGGAAGTGCTTTGGAGCAAGTTTTGTTAAACCAACCAAATCAAACCTTATCTACTTAGGTGATGTCGGTTATATAGATTTGACAACACCTCTCATTCTAGTTAAAAGCCATCTTATTCGTTATTAACTCAGCTCACTGCACATAGGATCTCATCTGGCTGTCTATATCCAACTCCTCTTAGGTCTATCTACCCCTTTTACATTTGGACAACCTCAAGATAATCTACACTTCTTCATGCGTGCCTCCATGCGGCTTCTACTAACATGTTTAGATCATCTCAAACGATACTTTCTCTTCTAAGCCTCCATAGGATCCACCTCCCAACTTTGAGATAACTAGAATCAAATTGTAGTTATAAAGGGAATGTACTCATGCTCCTTTAATTGTGATAAGTATGTACATAATCCTTCAAATTACTTTTACTCAGCTCACAGTATAAAAAGCGAGATTCTAGTTCAAATGTTTAGAGGACAATGAGCAAGTACCTCAGGCTGGAACCTCAGCATGTCAGCTCGAGCCATGGCTTCTGCTTGAGCAATTCTCTGCCTGAATGTCTGAGCCATCTCCTCTGCCTGTCGAGCAGGATTACATTATTATACTTCCAAATAATGTGAAGGAGGAAAGGGTGTTAATGTGTAGTTATGCGTCAGATGCTTAAGTCCATCATGTCTGAATTTTCCCTGATGCAAGAAGAATTCAGTAACCATGTAAAAAGATACCAGAAACCCCCCCGCATCATCAAGATCGCAAATGCTAAATGCATAAAATTGACCTATTTGTCTAATAATTTTCAAAGTGCCAGAAAGCAAAACTTATAACAAAAATTTGACAAACGTCAAAATCAGGATATTCTGAACGATATGAATGTGAAAGCATTACCTTCTCAAACACAAGCTTTGGGTTACGAATCATGTCACCAGGTGTGGGCTCAAGTTTCTTTGTTGACAGGCTCACACGGCCTCTCTCACGATCATGACTCAGTATCATAACCTACAAAAAGATTTAGCTTATAGATACCAATATACTTTCAAGGAAACAACAATGGAGATTAGAACTACATTCATATACACCTTCAGAGTGTCACCAGGCTGAAGGACAGTTGCAATATCTGAAACACGGTCATGACTTATCTGGCTGACATGCAGAAGACCATTGATCCCCCCAATGTCAATGAAGGCACCATATGGTTTCAAGCTCTGAACGGTTCCTAGAACAACTGATCCTATACCAAGTTGTGCCTGACTATCAGCCATTGCCTTGCGGTTGCTAAGCACAAGCCTAGACTGTTCTTCATCAACCTCAACAAATTTCAGAGGAAGCTCCTTCTCCAAAAGCTCCTCTGCAGTTGATTTCTGATCATGGAAGAAATTCAATATACTTTAAAAATAACAATGTAGTTTGAGCTGATAATGAGTGGAAGCATAAGTATTTCTAGAGTGAAGAAGTGGCAAAAAGACATTAAGCTTGTACCAAACTGAAGAAGCACATAGATGTTACTTTAGAAACATATCCAATCTTGCTCAACAGATCACCAGAATAATGTATATCTAAGAAAATCTTAAGCCACTGTACAAAATAACACTAATCAAATTATGTAGACACTTGCAAATTATTAAACCACTTTAGAATAGTGCAAGCAAGCTTATGAGAACATTGGAAAAGATTAAATTTAACTATTAGAAAGCATGATCATAAATATGACATGACATGTATGCATTTCCAGATTTAGCCCATGGAAGTCCTTCACAAGGTCCCACTGAACTAATAAAATAGAGCCTTTAGCTAGTGTATCTGTCTTAATGATACTTAATAGGTTGACTGTATGGTAAACTCAACCTACAGAAAAAAAAGATACTAACTTTCTAATAGTTAAAGCGCCACAGTTTCTGTAATCTAGATTTAGCAGAATAGAAACTGACCGTGGAAATCTGTGAGAAAGGAACAAAACCACGAAGCCCTTCAACCACTGCCACCAGTCCACCTTTATTGGCACCAACCACCTACATATTATTTAACTCTATGAGTTCAGAATCAGCAATGTATATGCTAGCAGAAGATCATAAAAGGCAGCAACCCTGAATATGATACTAACATCAACAGAAAAGGGAATGGCATTGATGCAACTTGAAACAATGTAAACATTACATCATGTAACATGGGAATAATACATGCATAAAGGAACTCAGGGAAAGAAGAGATGGAAGGTTGCTGCTTTGTCAATACATACTTTACCCGTGACAACAACATCCTCAGCTTGAAGCTGCCTACAGCGTTCCCACGCAAGTTCATATTGAATTGTGCGTATGCTCAAAATCAAACTATCATCAGCATCGTTTTCACCAATAACTACAAACTCTTCCGGCATACCAGGAGCTATGCCAGCCTCTTCCACATGCTTGATATTGTGAATGGATGCCTCTCTTAAAGGCAAGTATGCTGATGATTTTGCAGTGATGTCAACTAATGCTCCATTGGCGTCTGTAGAAAACACTGTTCCTTTGACCTACGTATACAAATAAATTCAATCGTGTTAGCATGCTTATTAGAACTTGATGTGAAACCTTTACTCAATTCTCTCTGCCTATACATCTCCCTCGTAGACACACACACACGCTCTCTCTCACTCATATACTCCCCCAACCCATACGAACCCATGCACCCATAGACCAGCCCACGCATAATATGATTGAGAAACTGGGAAGATTAAGCAAGGAAACTTTAAACTGAAAAATTCAAACATGTTAGCATGTGACCTCCATAGGCACAACTGTAACATTCCAATAAGCATGGTTCTTTCCAAACTATTTTTAACACTATAAGTAAGCTAATAGCTTATTGTTCAGACCAAATAACTTCTAAACTCAAGATCATTATTTCAACAGCGCTTCTCAAATTGCAAAGAAGAACAGAACCTGTACTTTGGTGCTTTCCCAGCCCCTTCTACGTCATCTTTAGGAAAATCCACTCAAAATTTTCAACTTATGGTACTGCTTGATAAATTGACTGTGGTCCTAAGTCCACCAAATGCAATGCCAGGCTGGCAGGAGTTTTATGAAGAAATCCTTGCAGACAATCATCAACCCCATCCAGAGGTAATATATGCACATATGATTCTACATTTACGACGGCAATTCAAAGACAAGCATATCGGCTGATATATTAGTAGTACTCAAATTTACACTCAGGACGCATGCACACACTGTCACACACACAAAAGGAAGAATGACAGCCACATTCCTCAAGACTAAACCTTGGGAAATCATAGTACACCACATACACATACCATATCTAACATTATTTTCACAACTTCCCGAAGTCCACCGAAAAAAAAAAATCAATCTCCCAAAGTTCCAAATTTATAAACAATTTAATCTCGGATATTAGACAGCATCATATGAAAGTGTTCCATAAACTTTTCTCACTGTAGTTCAACCCCCATCACCTCAAAATCCCATAAAGCACACATCTTTCCTACCACTGCTTACATCACAACAAACATATGCAAAAGCATCAATCTAAGTAACATAATTTACCATAAATCAATCTCATTCTAGCTCAACAACCTATCACATTAAATCCCATAAAGCACAAATCTTTGTCACCACCGCATAAACACGCGCATAAAGGTTTCAGCTCAAGCACACAACCTCAATCCCACAAAGCAAACATCTTTTGCACACAACACAGTCACACACATACCCAAAAAAGAAATGGAATTTTTAAAAGGGTATTACCTTGGTGCCAATTTCAGAATTGAAGTCATACTTCTCCAGAGCAGAATGAAAGTCGTCAATGGTGAAAGACACACCCTCCATGGGAGCAGTGCGGCATCTCTCGTAGGCTTCTTCAAACATCTCCTTAAGCTTCACTCTTTCCCTCGTTTGTGGAGTGTTGACGGCCACGACACCTGGTGTTATCACAGCTGCTTTTGTTATTAATCTTCCTCTCTTGTGCTGCTGAAGCTTTTGGGCATTGCATAGTCTTGTGGTTGAAATTGGAGGGCATTTTAATCCACCAATTTGCTGTGCTAAAGACGCCATCTTTTACTTGAATTCTTGATGTACTTTGCTTGGGGTTTTTCCTTTCCTTTTCTTTTTTTTTAAATCTTTATGTGTGTTTTGTCAGGCAGAAGCACACACAGTGGAATGAAACATGCGTGTTGTTCAGTTTGATGATAGAAAGATTTTGGTGTTAGATTGGATGAAAGGGGATGAGGTGGGAAGGGGAAAGCCGGGGAAGTGGGTCCCACTATGATTTGGGCTGATGCAAGGTGATTTTGTTGGGCGGGCTTAAATATGGGTTACAATGGAGAATACGACTTTCATGTACATCAGAGACCAATATGTGAAATTTTGGGCTACTGATAAGAAGAAGATTTGGGGCGGCGCTAAACACGTGGCTCGTGAGAGAGGATATGGACAGAGTAAATTTGGACTCATATGTGAAGCCTGATGAGCACCCTAAGCAACTACCTATTATTGTCAAGGTTAGCTCGAAGAACAAACACGGCCTTCTACCATTAGAAAATCGAGTCGTATTCCCTTTAACTTTTCATGCAATAGTTGAGTGACGCTGGAGATTGACCAAAATATTCGATTTTAGGAAAGCCAAAAAAAGAAAAAAAATGAGTGCCCTTATGTAAGTCTTATTGATATGGCCCCTCGTGATACCACATCTTTGATTTTTTTCTTTTTTCTTTTTTTTTTATAATTTAACTAAATTATGATCAAGTTAAATAAATACCATGCACTATCAGCCCCTAGTTTAAGTCAGACGAAATAGAAAGGCCGAGTGAAGTTAATAAAGCCCCAACCCTCATCTGTAACAAGAATGTCATGTGTGTCTCATATTAGTTGGGACAGGTCAATGGTGCATTAGATGACAAGTTAGGGTAATTTAATAATTATGAACTATTAATGAATTGTACTCCCAACATTTTGAAGCATTACCCTATTGGTAAAAAGTGTTGACGATATATAGACAGAATTTGCAGCCTGGAAATGTTGACTTTTTTTCTATTTAATTCTAATTATTGTGCATACGATGGAGATGAAGTAGACCAAATAGCAAAATCATGTGTCATCGAAATTGGAATGTTGATTAGGTGGTTGCTCGGTTTTCCTGTTCTCTAAGGTAACGCCACTTGAACCTCACGCTTAATTTTCAATGCGATGCCATGATAATATTTTAGTAATATTTAGAATAAAAAAGGGACCCCGAAAACGCAAGAACATTTTAGTTGACATTCCATTTGTCAAAACTTGTAAAAAGGAAATAATGTAATTACAATACAACCGATGACTTTTTTTTTTGGAAAATTGTACAAAATGAAATCTTTCTATTTTGATGGAGAATATAATCCCACCATTCTCCTCGCGTCCTACACAATGGCTAACAAATGCGTTTATCGACATGTTATTCGCGCGCCACTTTCACAACCACGAGTCAGAACTGATAAAGAAAGCGGACCTGCATTATTTGCAGGAAATAAATCCACACTGATATATGATTATAGATATCAAATCAAAGAATTAGTTCATAACAAACGGATAAATTGAAATTGAGCCCCTTCTCAATTGAACATCAATCAGAATCAATGTAATTGCGATGTACCCAAGCATACAGCTCACCCCCTACTTGTTGCCTAGCCTAACCCTACATAACTGCTGGCTGCTTTTTCTGGCAAATCTGAAGCCACCATAAAAGCAGATTAAAGACAATCACCAATAATGGTGTTTATATACACTGCATTTGCATTCCATTCTCTAGGCCAAACCAAAAAGGAAAAAGTCTTTGTGAATTTACAATCAGTTGCCTTCTAAAAAGCTCTGCAACTTATTACGCGCTTCCTCAGATAGGCTCAAGCATCTCAATCTTGGCCGTTGTTTAGGAACTGCAACACGTAGATCAGGTGCAGCAAAGCACACCACAATAGCAGTGAGATTGTCGCTTGAATCGTGCCTTAAAGCTTGATTGATGAGTTCTCTTGCGCATTGTTTTGGGTCATTATGCAGTCTAAGCTCCCGGCGCACAATACCAACTGCTTCCTGGTTTGTCATCACATCCCATATCCCATCGCAGCCAATTATCAGGAACTCATCATCTTCTATCAACAAAATCTGCTGCACGTCTGGCTCTGCTGTAAGAGGAGATGCAGACCCACATGGATGTTTCATATACCAGTCGCCAAGGGCTCGCGTAACAGCAAGCTCCCCGTTAAGATAGCCATACTCAATAGAGCCACCTAAGGCCTCAACCCCTTGCCTTTCCAGCAGGCATGTGGTTCTGTGATCTTGAGACATCTGAACCGCAACACCTTTCCTACACAAAACAGCACGGCAATCCCCCGCATTTGCAACCAGCAAATGCCTGCCAAGGATAAGGGCAGTTATTCCTTGGCAGTTATTGCTGTCGTTCCACAAGAGGCATCAACACTACATTCATCAGCCAAGGCTTGATCAGCCAGTAAGAAGGCCCTATGCTGGGAACTCGCTAACTCTTCCAAAAATGTTTCGTCAATATCTGATAATTGTGGCAAATTGGCATCTCTAAAGAAGAATCTGATAGCATTATTCTTGACGAAAGTTGCTGCATCAGTACCACCATGACCGTCAAAAACAGCATAGAAAGCACTTGGCAAAGGCCATCTGTGCATACAACCCATGTGAGCAGGAACATCATCTATCCGAATATGCTCATCTTCATTAGATCTGTGAGGTCCAATATCTGTATGGCTGCCTGACCGAATGCTTGGAAGGAATTTTGTGCAGCTGGGAGTTTCAATAACTGTAGTGGTCGGGATACTAGTTGAGCAGCTCACGGCCTGAAAGCCACAAGAGCAATGGATTAGCTGAAGCTCTAGTAAGTCATCAAAGAAATTAATTCCAAAAGCAGAGAACAATATACAGTATGCAGCTAGACTCTCAAACCAACATAAGCAGGAAACTAGATAATCTCCATGATCATATGCAGAAACTTCAGATTCATATTGATAACCATAAAAGGGCAACCCCTGGCAAGTAGATATATTTCCATTAATCAAAAAGAAGAGCAGGGCTCTGTACTGCTATTCAGCAGGTAAGTGAACTTCTCGGACTAAATTCTTCTATGTTCATTCAAAACTACCGAATATTCCGCTTTCTACTTTTCCCTTTTTTCAGCTCAAAAGTTGATGGAACCACAGGCTATTAAAAATAATTTTCAAGCTTTAAATTCAGTAAACTCTCTAAACACAAAAGACACAAAATAAAGATGCAAAACCTCTGCACGGTAATCACTTCTCCACCCAAATCAGTTCCTTCAGCCAAAAATATACCCAAAAAAAAAAAAAAAACTTTTTCGAAAAATGAAGATCAACCCATCAACATTACTAATTTATTCTATGTAGAAACCGTTTATTCAAATCCATGCAATCAATAGGAACAACCACGCAAATCAATTGAAACAGCCAAAAATATAAAACATCTAAATCTAAAATCTGACAACGAGCCTCTATTAGTTACGCAACAACAAGCCTTGAAAAATATAATTAATAAAAGCAATTCAAGTAAAAGGAAATATTTTAACAAGAAATCAAAAAATCAGAGAGTAAAAAAGAGCTCCAGAACGTCACCGTCTCGGTACGGGAGACTTCGATAGAAACAGCAGCCTCAACAGCAGCTGTGGTCGAAGAAGAGGAAAGAGAAACATCTAAGAGGCGGTACTACACCGACACAACGCTTTGCTGACACAATATCTCCGACGCTTCCGCTACCATTTTCTCCTTTTTCTTCCAGAGCAATTTCGAATTTTTTAAAGCAATTCCAGATGCTAAAATACACTCAATTGAGAAGACATTGATTTAATTTCGGAGGATTATTTTGGAGAAGAATCCAGCTTTTCCGGGTGAACACAGGAAGCTGTTTTAAGGGCTCTCTCATTTGAGGTATTCTTGTTGTTGTGATGTCTGATGTGTTGTAGGAGCAGAGAAGGTAATTTTACAACCTTGGAGCTGGGTTTTTACAAAGAAAATAAAGAAGCTTGCTTTTTATTTATTTATTTATTATTCTTAATCGGAATCCGGAAATGTGAACGCGGCAAATGAAAAAGAAAGAAGTCGGCGGCTAATCAGTAATAATTTTTAAAATTTTTTAGTTTTACTTAAATAGTCCACCTAAATATTGCATCAGGTAGAAAATTCGATGTACGCAGGTGGACTATTTTGGTTTAACAATTAACTATTATGCTTTTCAAATTCCATTTAGCTTTCTTTCTTTCTTTCTTTTTTTTTTCCCCTTTCTTTTTTTCTATGCTCCATTATATTGATTAAAAAAAAAAAAAGAAGAAGTTATCCTATAATCACTTAAGCTCAACTACCAATTTATTACTATAAGCGAACTTAATCAATTAACCCATACCATTATAAAGTGTACACAAATATCAAAACTCTTTCTCTTAAAAGACAAGACGTTCTCGTTGCAATGCAAATACAAATAGAACAGAACCACAGTCTAAGCCCACAGTCGACGTGAAGTTTACCCAGAGCCTAATGTGATACCTCTTGTAACGATCCAAACCTAGTTATTGTCTTACCACCACAAGTGAATCTAATCAATTGGACCAAAATACTTGAGTCCTGTATTGACATTTGATAAAATAATAAACCCAAAATATTATGAAATGCACACAAACTTTACAAATAGAAAGGCTCTCACATTCTTTACTTAAGAATTAGGGAGAAGGAAAGCTGCAAAAGACACTTAATCCTCATTATTTATACCTTGATCAAAATATTACTGCTCATAGCATGCCAGAGAAGTAACAAAGTGTCAAAGACAATGGAATGAGAACTTTAACCTTTTAATCAAGGGCGGACCTTTCCTTAGACAAGGAGGGGCCGTGGCCCCCCTAAATTTTTTTTTGAAAAAAATAAATATGTTGTTAAATAATGTGAATGGACATTCACAAACAAAGTTAAAAATGGTGACTTTGATACTAAAATTAGAAGCAATAACAAAAAATTGGTGCATGGGGAAAGAAAGTTATTTGCTGACTAAAGAAGAAAAATATGCAATATTTTGCATGTACAATCATCCAACAGTAAACGAAGCAGATACTTTTATCTCCCAATTTTGCTTATACATAGTTGGGAATGGGAGAAGCCAAAGTATCCAAAAAAGAGTGAAGCAAGAAAATGGCCTAGAGAAAAATTTGAGAGACATTTGTTGTATCCAGGCAATTGTTGTATTCAAATTTTTTTATAACACGTTATTAACACGAGTCTCTACCAGAGCAAAGTTCTGTCAATTATTAAAAGGAATATGGTTCTACAGAAATTTGGTAACTATTCTTATCTTATTTTTGGTATTACATCAGATCTATAGAATAAAGTTTTTAAAAAATATATTCTATCTATTTCACTTTGCATTTATTTTGAAAATAAAATTTTTGTCAAAATTATTTCCTTTAGAATTTTTTTAAATTTACTATTGCAATACTTTTACTAATATATATATATATATGTATATATATATATATATGTATGTATGTATGTATGTATGTATGTATGTATGAACAACAACGCACAAATAGTACCTAGTGAACAGTAATCATATTTTTGAACAGTACATGTAAATATATTTTTAAATAGTGTCTATGAACAGTACCATGTATAGTGTAAATGAATAATATCTGTGTACAATATGCATAAACAATACAAGAATCATTGAATAGTGAATAGTATTGGTATCAGTAAATAGTACTCATGAATAATACTTTTAAAATGATAATAATAACAATAATAATAATGAATACCATAACTTTTGAAGACATGATTACCATAACTTTTGAGGACGTGATTGCTATGACTTTTGAGGATGCAGTTACTGTGACTTCCAAGAACATGAATATCATAACTTTTAGGATATAAATACTAATATATCTCTAATTATATAACAATTACTTATAGCACTTATACTAACATTTATTTTTACTATTGGGAAGCTCTCATGTACAATGCACATATTTAATGTGTAATGTTATTTCTTCTTACTTATTTGCATATGTTGGTCAACAACAAGTAAGTATGTTTTATTTTACTTACTAATTTATTTTAACATATGCTACGTTTATAACATCAAATCTCAATAAATTTTAGTCCATGATCTTATATTCCTTGCAATAATTATGGTTCCTTGATATCATGATATAAACGAATACCAAGGATCTTGGAGAAATAATTTATAGAAGGAAATTACAACAAGTTAATAATATTCCTTCACTATCTCCATAGAGGCTTTTAAGCTGGAATATTTATTGGCAAAATCCAAAATCATTCCTTGAATTGAATGGCATAATATCTTATTATTATGAATGTGATTATAGAAATAATAATTATGGGTATTATGATGGTAATGCATAACTTGATTTTGAAAAAATCAAGAAAAATATAAAGATAAAGGATTCATTAAAGAAATCCTTATAATTGTCTCTACAAAGGCTTAAAGCCTAGATATATCATGAAAGGAAAGAAAAAAAGTATATCCTTTTGCACATATTGAAAAGAAATTTATAACCATCTCAAGGCAATAAATCTTCCAATAACTCGCTATAGAAATATTACATGTGATTGCATGATCTTGAATTTATAAGCGAGTATCGTTCTGCAATATCTAAAAGATTTTCTAAAATTATGTGGACAAAATATTTTGGGAAGATATATGAAATAATCAAATAGATTTTGCGCTTTAAGTATGCTCTTATATTAGCAAAATTGAGAGTTTGAATTGAAAATAATATTTTGATTACAATCTGCTAAGCATTATTTTGTACAATATTATTAATTGTATCAATTCGCTCAAAATCATTCCCTAAAGTGAATGATATATAATTTATTATTATAGATGTGATTATTGCTATTCATATTATGATGGCCATCAAATTTGAAGGTGATAAAAAATATATGAAAAGGAATTAGGAAAGAATTCCTTATGATTACAACTAATATATCTTGAAATAATATTAAACATGTATTACTTGTTGTGCATATAGATACCATTAGATTTTGTTGGAATGAAGAGGAAAAACCATTACTCTTTATTATCTTATATATGTATATGTTATAATTATCTTAGATTTATATTTATGTGCGAAATATACATGTTGCAATTAAATTTTAGTATGACTACTCTTTTTTTTAAATATAACTATGTTTTTATATTGATTTAGCAGTTAAGTGATGACTATCAAAATTTGACAATAAATGTAGTTACCAATTTGACTTTTTGAGATTTATTACTACGCATTATATTATTAATTTTATGAAAAAAATCATGTCACCACCTCAATGTTGCACATATTAATTATTATTGAATCAGAAAAATGACAGTCATAACTACCAATATGAAAATCTATATGCACTGATGACATACTTTACTACTTGTCAAAGTATTTGAAAACATTTATTTCACTAATTATATTAGTGATTTTTGATACCGCTATTTGAGCACAAGCCTAAATAGCCCGCAAGTGCACGGGACGTGTGTAGTACAGTTTGTGCAAGTGCGGGGTCGAATCCACAGGGAGGCTACCTTAGTTTAGTCTCTATGTGCTCGGGTGCCTTAAACTAGCTACGTGTGTGTGTGTGTGTACTTACTTTAGGATGGAAGGGAGCTCGGAAAAAGGAAAATAAAAACTAATCTATGGAGGAACTTAAAGGAGCCAAACTAAGGAAGGAGACACTAATAAAGAAGAAAGGGACCTAGGGCGATTGCATTGCAACAATACTTGGGTTATGATAACAGATGAGGTCTATCTAGGGCTCGGGATTTCTATTGTCGTTGTGTTAATCGGGGGCTCTTTTAACCAATACTAGTGGTTCAACCCGTTAGCTGGATTTAAAACTAAGGGCCAATCCCTCCTAGCCTATGCAATCCGTGCTTAGAACTTATCCTCTTGGCTGGATTTAAAGCCAAGGACTAGCACCTAAACACTACGTGACATTAAAGCTCAATTAACCAACATTAACGTGGGTGAGGGATACTCTAGTCTAGGTTAACTTATCCACTTGGCTGGATTTAAAGCCAAGGACTAGCACCTAAACTCGACTAAGCATAGCATGTAATCTATTAGCTGGATTTAAAGCTAAAGCCTACTCTACTAAGCAAAGCCACGAGATTAAGCACAATCACATCACCCATATAAGTAGATAAGAGCATTTGAAGCATAAATAACACATGCATATTCACTTAGGCATTTTAACAAACACATAGACATGTTTGATTTCCAATACATAGACATATTGAATCATGCCATAAATTTATGTAAATAAACATGTATTAAGAGCCAAAGATCTACACAAATCCATTATTCAAAGCCCTAATCTAATATACAACAACAATCAACCCTAAATCTAGCCTAATCTAGCAACATATTTACAAGAAATAGAGAAAGAACAAGAAGAACTTCCCTAAATTCTTGCTTCCAAATCCGTACAAATCATTCAAATCTTTGTTTAATGCTTCAATCCTAGCTTGGTGTGAGGTTTAGATGGTGGTTTAGGGTGTTTTGTGAAGTGGGTAAAGGGTTAGGGTTTATTAGGATTTAAGAAATAAAAGTTCCTCCCTTGAAAATGAGCTGAAACAAGCTTTTTATGGATTTCTTCAGCGCACAGCCGGTCGACCTAGCCGGTCGACCGGCTCCTCTTTCTTGCTCGATCGGCTTCAATCATGATGCTCTCTGGACTGGCCGGTCGACCTAGGCGGTCGACCGGCTTCTTGAGGAACTCAACCGGCTTCAATCTTTTATTCTCTGGAGCGGCTCTTCTTCTAAGTCGACCGGCTGGATCAGAATGATCTCTTCTTTATTTCTTTTCTTCCGGTCTTCATCCGTTAGCTCATTTCTTCCTCGCATAAGCTTGAACCCTTCCAAAACACTCCTAAAACATGGAATATAACACTTAGTATAGTATTTATGCACCTAAATACATTATGTACAAATATTAACAAATATGCATAAACTTTATACTAAGCGCACTCAATTATACTCTAAACACCCTTAAATATGCATGCAAAAACTAGATGCAAACATGCACAAATGACACACATCAATTTTTATTATCAATTTATAAGTTACCTGTATATTTACATTTTATTTAACTTTCTTAAATTATAAGCATACTTATTATACCTTATTATTTAAATAAACTGAGGTTCTTGAAAGAACCTATATTTTGTTTTCCCAAAAAACTACTGATAAGCGACATTTATTTTCAGGTAGATCTTAATGAATCTACTAAATGTTAAAGAAATATACATTAATGGTCCTTTCATTGAGACTATATATGATTGAAACAATATCTCTTACGCTTATCTCTGGCAAAAGATACATACTAAAATTGCCAATATTATCTTCTGGACTTATGCATGTAGTTTTGAATAACCAGAAATTATTTGATTCAAAGGAAATTATTTATTCTTTAGCATGACCTTTTAGGTTATATGGGTGCAATGATAATAAGATGAATTTTTGAAACTCATATATGCACCAATACATATGCTACTTGTTACCAAAAGAAAAATGACTTATGAGGCAATCCCCATAAAGATGTTGAATCATCTATATTTCTATAATGAATTAAAGGGGTATGTATTGGTCTAGTAAAATCTTTCATTGAACACCTAGGAGTGTATTCCTAGACCATCATTTATGAGAATAAAATTGTCTGTTTTGTTTGGGAATATATTATAGTATATTGCAGCACTTATTGAAGAAGACTAACTGCTTATCAATGATTACTCTCTATTGGTTTAGAAATCCCATCTAACTACTTTTATTGCTCGAGGTATATTTTGATTGCTCCACCACAATGCATCATGATAGATCTATGAAAAGGTTGGGAATTTATATTAAATTTGAACCCAATCAATCATTAAATATTCTGTATCATTTACTAAGCATACTGAAATAACATATTTTGCTAATTGTTGAAATAATGTTCCCAACATTAGGGGGAGAAACAACAAAAGCCAGAAAGACGAAGCATTCAATAAAATGTAACTAATCCTCGTATATACTATGTGAACTGAACGTTCAAAAATTACTTATTTTCAAAAAAAGTTGTGAAGATGCATTCCTTGATACAAAGAGAGTGATTAAAGTCACATATATGAGCTATAAATGCTCCTATTCGAATTGATGTCTCAATAAACAAATGAATTAAACTATGAATTTACTGGACGCTAGAAGTGTGGTAAATTATTAGCTCTAAAGAAGAAGGAGCAAAAATAAGTCAATTGGGATTTTCAGACGTTTGACACCTTGAAGATATTAATGACATATAACTTAGAAATATTCTTACACTTCAAGAAAGTATTAGGTACCTGAATATGGTTGAAATTATTGATAACAAGATCTCACTCAGTTATATTACTCTTAAAAAGAGTGGGAACTGCAAAGTAAAACTGATCATGATCAAATATTTGCATACACAATAACTATTATTATAATAAAAGGCGAAGATCATAAATTGAAGTCCATCTAAATAAGTCGACATGAGAATGACACAATCCAAACATATTTAAAAACTTTGGCCCTTATTGATCAACATATATTATATATGGGATTGAGAAAGAGTGTTGTATAAATTAATCCCATATTGCTTGAGAGTTTCAAAGGAATATATCACGTAATTGTCTAGCTCTTAAACTACTAAGTAGTAGTTAGGGGATAGACTAGTGTGTTGTGTGGTTATACTTTTACTCATTCTACTCCTTTATTGTATAAATCAAGTATTGGAGACTTGAAATTAGCTATAAGGAGATATGTTTTATGTAGTGGATGCAATTACATTTTCTAGACAATTTTAAGGGACTTTATATGCGTCTTATGAATATGAAACAATATATACATATGAATTTAATGAGTATGATACTTATATACAAGCCATGAAAGATTAGAGACGTTTGAGACATAAATCTCTAGAGAAATATACTCAAAGCTCTTTGTACGAGCTAAAACATCTTGAAAGTTGAGATATACTTGCTTTAATGCAAATCTTCTAAAGAAAATGGTTTAATAAACCAACCCATGTTTATACAAATAAACATATGTAAGAGGGAATCGTGAAGAGCTCTCATATAGAATTATGAGATAATTATTTTGGCTCGCCCTGAAGTTCAATCATTATTTAGATGGAATATTATCCATCAATCATTACAGCAAAAGAAATTTTAGAGCCAAACAACTTAAATTTTGAGTGTCTGAATATTTTGACTATTGATATTAGATGGATCATTCTGATTTGCGAAGATAATGAAAACTATTGGTCCTAAAGTTTCATACCTCAATATATCTTACTATACTGCATGAAAATGGTACACTTATCTCGTATTTTATTAGCAATAGTTGGTTTGCTACCAATAGAAAAGCTTTGGAGATATTATACACAAATTTTGTTATTATTGTTATTAAGACATTTAAAGTCAATATTGATTGAGTACGAAAGTTGTTGAGCATTTCTTGACTCACAACGAGTAATATGTTTTCATATATGTTGAAATTACTATGTATTGATACTCGTGAAAGCCCATTATTATTGTTATCTCCCCAAAACATGCCAATATATTACTTAACAAATGAATGATATTGTTTGAGGAAAAGAGGCTATGTTGAAGGTGACGAGCCTAGCATATTATGCTAAAAATCATGCATGAACTCCCTTCTAAATATGAAATAAAGGCTCATCAAGTTTCTCAAGTAAGAACTTAGCAAGTTCATCTTAATTGATATCATCTATAATGATATTTGAGAAACTATGGAGATCAGCATATGTACTAAAAAATTTCTTGATATGTTTAAATGAGGGGGAGACAAATACGCGCTGTTTTGTCCCGCTGGGTTTTCTTCGCACGATTTTTAATGAGGCATCATGAAGCAAATAACAAAAATACTGTATTTTTTTTCTTTCACTAGGATTTTTGTCCCACTGGGTTATTTCCTAATAAGGTTTTAACGAGCCATATTCTTGTGATGAATATCTAAGGGGGAGCACTGTGAAATGAAGTGAATGGACATTTACAAAGAAGGTCAAAAATGGTGGCTTTAGTAGTAAAATTAGACGCAAAAACAAGAAATCAGTGCATGGGAAAGAAAGCTATTTGCAGGCTAAAGAAGAAAAATGTGCAATTTTTTGCAAGTGCAATCATCCAACATTAAATGAAGCAAATACCTTTGTCTCCCAATTTTGCTTATAAATATTTAGAAATGGGAGAAGCCAAAGCATCTAGAAACGAGTGAAGCAAGAAAAAGTCTTAGAGAAATTTTTGAGACATTTGTTGTATCCGTGCAATTGTTGTGTTCAAATTATTTTACAACAACAAATATAATATAATTAATTTTTTTATAAAAAGTTACTAAAAAGATTTTGTAGTTGCCCCTCCCCCCCTTTCCCCAACTAATTTAATTTGTATAAATTAAGTTATTATTATTTATGATAAATCTTAGTTAAATGTTAATTGAATTTTTCAATTTATATGAATATTAATTTTATTTTCCTTTACTTTACATAGATATCTAATTTGTTCTTACTAATTTATGTAGAAATTTCTCAAGTCTCAAATTATTATTATTTTTTTTGAAAAAGAATATCGAGGAGTATTATAATTGAGATATATTATTGTACTAGTATGCTTTGTGTTTATTTTTTTAAATTATTTGTATTTAAACATATTTTATGATATTTAAAAATAAATATGCATTTTAATAATTTTAAATACATTTTCATAAAGTGGCGAAGGTACACTATGGATAAGGAAGGCAATTGCCCTCTTATTTTTCTCTTTTTTAAAGTTACTGTGTAAGAAATTTCTAAAAAATTTTAAAAATCCAAATTTGGCCCCTTTATAAAATAAAAGTAAAGGCACATTGCTCATTTCTTTATATATATATATATATATATATATATATATATATATATTTGAAATCCGGCCTAAGTGTCTATAAAAGGAGAAGGCTTGGATTATTTGGCAGAGAACTGGAGACAGTTTTTTTTTTTAAATTTTCAAAACACTTTGTAATTTTATTTCATGAAATAAGAATTTTGTGAAGAGTTGAAGTTTTTTTTTCCAGGTACGTTTCATTTTATTTTCTAAATTTTATTTCTTTATTTATGTGTTTGGATTGGCCTAATGGAAGGCTAAATCCTTGAGGGATTGTAATAACTCTACTCTATCATTTAGTATGTCTTAGGCCATCTTAGACCTTGGAGATATAACCCTCAAATACTCCAAAGATATTGATAACGTCTTGAGATTAGGAAATGTGTTATATAACCTATTGCGATGGTTCTAAATATATGGTCAGGTTCTCATTGAACTCATAAGTCGTACTTTGCCCATTCTTGCCGTTTTGATATTTTATGGCGTTCCTGTGGGCTGTCTTTGTTGACTCAAGTAAGATGAGAATTCATGTCATGTATTATGGGTAAATTTTTCCATTTGCTCTGATGGTTTGTATGACACATAGCCTAAGCTTAAGGACTTACTAATGTCTGCGAACTGCTACTATTTACGGTCTTATCCCCTACGCCTCTTGTGGTATCAGAGCCATACTAATTGATAGATAGTAGTTATTATGATCCATCATTTTCCTTCAATAATGCTTAATATTTTCAGGAAAAACGAAAATACTGTGAAAAACAGTAGGAAAGAAGAATATGATATTCCTCAAAATCTTGATTTGTTAAATAAGTAGACAATTCCTAAGGTTGAACCTAGGATGATATACTCATTTGTTGTTTTTGAAAAAATGGGACTAAAACAAATAGTCAAGACTATAGAAGAGTCTGTCCCAATTCATAATGATGAATTAACAATAAGGTTATTGTCTCAAGATGATATAGATGCATATACATCTACGTATAAGTTCTTGCATATAGGACTTGTACAAGTTGCATTTAAACCTTTAACCTTATTGATGGGCGTCGAAACCACCAAAAATAAATTCCTATCTCTTACCTTGCAACTTTAATTTGTGTACGTGGTGAGAAAAGGGTCGAGTCCACAGGGATTGGAGAAATTTAGAATATGCTAATTATGTCAAGTAGATTAATCAAGCGACTCACAAGCAAAATAGAGGGTTTAAATGCAAAAATAAGTAAAATAAGCAAAACTGTCCAGCCATTGGTCGCGCTACGTGGGCACGTAGTTGCGCAAAAAAATAAAAACGTAAATAAAAAAATTAAAATTGACTAAAATACGCAATTCTAAATTAACGCAAGGCTGGAAAAACAGGAATTCAACGAGAATTAAATCTAGCTTGAGGAACAATCGCAATTTCGATTAAAAAATCCAATTCTAGATGCAAAAATACTTTTAACTATTTCAATAAATCAGTTATGGTTATTGGCTCGGCCTAATAACCTCATATTTCCTTACAGAGTTGATAACGGTTTAAATCCCCTACGATTTTTCCCGCTATCGCCTTACCTATTAGACGTTCTAATCCCCGGAGATGCCCGCAGGATCTATCTAACGGCAGCAATAAAAATCTAGAAAGACCTGATTCTAAAAGTCAATACTCTCGCGGTAATTGCTCATTTAGATTACATAATTACACACGAAACCTGATTACCACTATTTTTAGATTAATTAAATTAATCTAATTGGCTACTTATTGTCATGCAATTGAATAATCGTGCACAAAATTAAACAATCACAGAACAATATTAATTCTTGAAATAGTAAATATGCAAATATCAAAATAACATGAAAGGGATAAAACAATTAGATATCACAGAATTGATGAACCGAAATCTTGATTAATCCTCGGCTAGAAAAGAAAATTAGAACAACTTGTTCATAAATGTCTCCCAAAGAATAAAGAGAAAATTTACTGTTGTCTGCTAAAAGCTGTCTACCTCTCAAAGTGCAAATAAGAGGTATTTATATAAGAAAAACCCTAACTTATTTTCCTTGTTGGATAAGGAAACTTGGCCCAAAAAGAATAACAAGTTAAAAGCCTGAAATATGAGTTCGAACAAAATAAAAAGTCTGCTAATATTTAATCTAATTTCTTCCAAAAACCCAGAAAAAATATCTTCCATCTTGGTTAACCCAGTCAAACTCGCGTAGCAATTAAATGGCATTTTTTCACGTGACGATGTCAACTTTGACCGCTACAAACACGTCCAAAAAGCTTCTATATCCATATATAATTGCATCCAGCTTCTTTTCCTAAGCGCAATTATGCAAAATTACATTAAAAACATCGATTAAAAAGCATTTTATTCCAAAATCAAGTGCATCT
Source organism: Cordia subcordata (assembly GCA_028554755.1). Classification (NCBI taxonomy): domain Eukaryota; kingdom Viridiplantae; phylum Streptophyta; class Magnoliopsida; order Boraginales; family Cordiaceae; genus Cordia; species Cordia subcordata. The sequence goes on from JAPTOF010000001.1 coordinate 42,234,685, forward strand.
AACATACAAATTAAACACTTATTTAGAACTTATCACTTATCAGGTCTGCCTAAAACATTTATGGCAGTATTGCGTGATGCACGTAATTTAAATTGGAGACAATCTCTTATAGGAATCACGGAATCTAGTTTAGCACATGGTCCTATTTATTTAAATGCATATCCCAATTTGCAATTATCTTTGTTTGATGTTAATATACTGGATGCTTTGACATTATATGTCAAGATACATAGATATAATTATATCCCAGGTACGGAAGTTATTTGTATCTATTATAGAGTTTATTTTAAACCGTTATATACATTGAATCCTAAATGTAGGATTATGAATACTAATCAAAATGAAACAATAATTTTTTAAACCAATTTTAATAGATCTAGGATAACAACTAGAAGATCTATTAAGTGGGATGAGATAAATTTCTCATAAACTTGGCTGGCAGAAAATATCATACCTGCACAGTCAATAATAAATGAAGATTTGATGGATGCTATAGAAACATCCACAGGAAGTGTTCAAATACAATTCCATAGAAAAGTACTGGATCAGTACCTTTAGGGATGTCTAGGATACCTAGATTGGTGTCTACCCATTCTTATATTTCTCTTATAGATTATAGGGTAGAAATACCGGATAGTAGTGGTACTACTTCTTATACTAGAGAAAATAAAGAATCTAATGAAGAACTCTTAAATAATAGAGTTCAGGGATTAAAAATAACTGAAGACAACATTATAAAAGGTGTTTATAACACTAGAGAACCAGAAATAACTGAGTCAGAATTAAATTTTCCTATTTAATGGATAGTGAAAAAATAGACTTTAGTCCTGGTAGTTCAGCTAGGAAAGAAATTCAAGCTAAATTTAATAGGCTAAATATTCAAGCCTTTTAGGGATTGGTTTTTTAAAAATTTCCCTCTAGAAGAAAGAAAATTTTTGCAAGACCAATTTTATGGACAATGGCAAGAAATTAATAAGATTAGAGATTTGATTCCTTGGTTTTTAGATAATTATCTAAGACATTATATCAATGTTTTAGAAAGACCTTGGACATTAAAAAATGGTGAAATAGTTGAATTAGTATTTCCTTCTACTACTCAGCCTATTATAATAGAAAAAGAAAAAATGAAATTATATGCTAATGCATTTATAAATATGCAGGAAAATGAAATCTTGCAGGCTACTACAAGGCAAATTAATGATATAGTTAAGCAAAATAATTTTGCTAATCTTTATTTAGTCTCAATAGGTGAACAAATAATGTACCTAAATAATAGATTATTAAAAATATTTATGGAAATTGAAATTTTGAAAAAACAAATTAATGATAAAAAAGAGGATAAGTCTAATCAGAGTGAGGAAAGAATTAAGGCAAATCCTATTCAACCTCTGCTTGAAATTAATGATTTTATTATGAAACCAATAAGTGAGTTTACAAAAATATTGGATGATAAGTTAAAACATTTAAAAATAAATGTTATAACAAAAGAAGTTGTCCTAGATTTAATGAATAGGGACAAGCATAAGGAAATTATAGAAAATGAATTAAATAAATTGAGGGCTTATAATAATAAGTTTGCCTCTAAGCCTATAGGTAAAAAAGTTTATTATCCAAGACCTAGTCCCCAGGATATCTTACTGGAAGAGCCATCCCAAGATCAGTTTTACTATAATGGTAAGATTATATATGAATGGAATATTGATTGGATGACTGATCAATAGATATATAATACTATACATAGGATGTTAATGTATTCTACGATATGTAAAAAAAATAGAAATAGTGATAAGACTATTGCCTTAATGATAATAGCAGGTTTCACTGGTCAATTAAAAGGATGGTGGGATAATTATTTAAATGATACAAGTAGAGATACCATTCTTAGTGCAGTGAAACAGGAAGAAGGGCAATCCCGTGGATATGCTATTTATACGCTTACAATAAATATATGTGAACATTTCACAAGTAGATTTACCACTAATGTTGAGAATATTAGGTCTCTTTTACAAAATATTAAGTGTCCGGCCTTAACCTCATTTAGGTGGTATAAGGATGTATTCCTTAGTCGTGTTATGGAATTACCAGAGGCGAATCAACCTCATTGGAAATCTAAATTCATAGATGGACTTCCTCATTTATTTGCTGAGAGAGTAAAAAGAACTTTAAGATCAAGAGTTTCACCTATAGATTATAATAATCTTAGTTATGGAACCATGATTTGTAAATGTATTCAAGAAGGTTTAACTTTATGTAATGAAATTAAGTTAAATCAATAAGTTAAAAAACAACATTTAACAGAAAAGAGGCAATTAGGTCATTTTTGTGATCAATTTGGAATTGATATACCCTTCTATAGTAAGGGTAATAAGACTTTACCTAAAAAAAAAAATTTAAATCTCCTAGTTATCAAAAAAGAATAGCTAAGAGGAGAGACAAGGGACAAAGGAGAAAAGAAGAGAGAAAAAGAAGTGGTAAAATTAAACGACCAGTTTGTTATAGGTGTGGAAAACTAGGTCATTACGCCAATAAGTGTAGGATGAAGAAAAAGATTAATGAATTAAATATTGATGAGGAATTAAAAGATTCCTTGAAGAAAATAATTCTTAATTCAGATCAATCTTTAGGATCAGCGGATGAATCTTCTGAATCATCAGAAGACTTACATCAATTACATAATATGGAAGATTTCAGAATCTTTTATATCATCAGAAAGTGAAATTGAACATAATAAATGTTGTAGTACCTGTATTAATAAATTATAGGATGAAGAAGAAGAGAATTACTTTAAAATTCTCTCCCAATTTCAAGAATTCCAATTAAATGTGTTAACTAATGATAATATAATTGAACTATTAAAAATAATTAAGGACTCAGAGATAAGAGAAAAAATATTAGAATCTTTAGGTGAGTTTAGTGTAGGTGAGTCTAAAAAAGAACAGATAATTGTTCAGGATAGAGACTATGCTCCTTATACTCTTAAGGAAGTTAGGAGAAGAATAGAAAAAAAAACAAAATATATCTTCTTCTACTACAATACAAGATCTTTAGGAAGAAGTAAATAATTTGAAAAAAGAGATTAAGATATTATCTCAAGAAAATATAGTTACTCAAGATCAAATAGGAATTCTTACACAAAGGTTAGCTAAGATTGAGCAAAATAATAAAAGAAAAGAAATAATCCAAACTAATAATGAGGAAATTGAACCATTTTTAAGAAAGATGGAATTAATTACATCTAAAAAATGGTTAGTTAGGGTTACTCTCTTAATACAAGGAGAATTCAAACAAGAATTGGTTGCTTTAATTGATAGTGGAGCAGATTCGAATTATATACAAGAAGGATTAATTCCAACAAAATATTTTGAGAAAACTACACATTCATTAAGTTCAGCAAGTGGAGATAAAATGGAAATTTTATACAAATTATCCTAGGCATATATCTGCAAGGATAGAGTCTGTATACCGACTAGTTTTATTTTGGTCAGGAATATGACTAAACAAATTATTTTAGGTACTCCTTTTCTTTAGAAATTATTTCCTATAAAGGAAATTACTATGAAAGGAATTATAGGTAGTTATGAAGGAAAAATAATCTCATTTGAATTTTTAAGAGACTCAATAACTAGGGTACTTAATCAGATAGAAAACTTGTTGAAAGCTAAAGGAAATCAATTAAACTTCCCCAGACAAGAGATTTCAACCTTAACCATAAGAGAAAGGTTAGAAAATCCAAAACTCTGGGAAAAGATAAAATTGATAATAAATCAATTTTCTATGGAAATATGTAGTGATCACCCTAATGCTTTTTGGGATAGGAAAAAATATATTGTTTCTTTACCTTACATAGATGGGTTTGATGAAAGAAATATTCCTACTAAAGCTAGACCTTGCCAGATGAATAAGGAATATCTGGAGTTATGCAAAAAGGAAATTTTTGGCTTACTTAATAAAGGGTTAATTAGAAAATCTTATTCCCTATAAAGTTGTACTGGGTTTTATGTTAATAAACATGCTGAACAAGAGAGTGGAGTTCCTAGGTTAGTTACTAACTATAAACCTCTCAATAAGGTGTTGAAATGGATTACATACCATATTCCTCATAAGAAGGATTTACTTGATAGGGTTCATGATGCTTATGTATTTTCAAAATTCGATATGAAATCAGGATACTATCAGATATAGGTAATTGAAGAAGATAGATATAAGACTGCATTTACTGTGCCAATAAGACACTATGAATGGAATGTTATTCCATTTGGATTAAAAAATGCTCCATCTGAATTTCAAAATATTATGAATGATATTTTCATTACATACAGTGAATTTATCATTATTTATATTGATGATGCCTTAGTATTTTCCAAAGACATAGAGCCCCATTTTAAGCATCTAGACACATTTAAAAAATTAATAATTCAAAATGGGCTTGTGGTTTCAAAACCAAAAATGCAAATATTTCAAACCAAAATTAGGTTTTTAGGTCATAATATTGAAGATGGGAAAATAATTCCTATTAATAGGAGTATTGAATTTGCTTCTAAGTTTCCAGATATAATTTTAGATAAAACTCAATTACAGAGATTTCTAAAGAGTTTAAATTATATTTCTCCTTATCACAAAAATTTGGCTGTAGATACTGTTATTTTATATGATAGATTAAAAAAATCTCCAGTCCCATAGACTGATGGCTATATTGAGGCAATTAGGACTATAAAAAAGAAGGTAGCAAAATTGCCTTGTTTAATGCTCGCTAATCCCACATGAGAAAAGATTATTGAAACAGATGCTTCTAATATTGGTTTTGGTGGTGTTTTGAAGCAGGTTCATCCAATTTCTAAACAAGAATATCTTGTTCGATTTCATTCAGGAAAATGGAATGCAAGCCAGCAGAATTATGCTACTATTGCAAAAGAAATTTTGGCAATAGTTAAATGCGTTTTGAAATTACAAGATGATTTATTCAATCAAAAGTTTTTAATAAAAACTGATTGTCAAGCTGCAAAATATATGTTTAGTAAAGATTTCAAGCATGATGTTTCAAAACAAATGTTTACTAAGTGGCAGGCACATTTAGCTCCATTTGATTTTGAGATCAAATATATAAAGGGGGAGAATAATACTCTTCCTGATTTTCTTACTCGTGAATATTTGCAGGATGCAACCCCCTGATAAGGGAAAAGAAAGAGGAAGAGATAGGGGAAAATATGTCCCAAACTACCATTATGCTAATGAAGCAGTTTCTTTTGCTATCAAGGAGGTAGAGCACTGAAGAAATAGACTTCGGGCACAAAAGTTGGATATCAATTTACCCTCTCCTAATTCTCCAATCTATGAGAAAATAATAAAGCTCATTGATGAACAAGAGAAGGAGATTGGTGAGAAAAATAAGACTTCTTTTGCTACTGCTCTGAATAATACGGAGCCGGATGATTCATTGTCATATTCACAGGGAACACAACAGGAAATAATCCTGTATCTTTCGCAGAAGGATCTTGTATATAAACATGATCCATGGATACTCATGCAGAAATATCTTGATGAGTTTGCTTTCCCAGCTCAGTCATATAAGACTAGCCAGCATTATAAGAATATACTCATAAAAATGGATTATGCAGAATTTGAGCATTTTCGCAAAAGCGAAAGGGCTGAAATAACAGCTAAGGACTTTGCTTATAGCAAAATTTCTATCAAAAGCATAATAAATGCTGATGAATGGGGATTAAGCACCCATAAACTCAGGGAATATATTTCTCCAGGTTCAAGAAATCCCATTCAATTTTCATATTGGGATTATGTTAATGCTTTCACGAAAGTTTTCTATTTCGAGAATGAGCAGAGAAAACATTCGTGGTTCATAAAGATCTCTTCAGACATACTCAAGAGAGAGATCCCTTCATGGTTTTTAATATGGTGGAATTTCTTTGGTCCCAGTCCGACAATATTACCGGAGCCATTCAAAGGATTATATGCAGAATGGTTAAATTGTTCGCCGAGGGTTATCAACCTTGAAGATAATCAACAATATGTTGAGGGTACGGCGTCAATGTATTTCTTTTTGGAATTCTCAATACCATGGATTGTTAGATGGACACCTGAGGTTGGACATACCCAACAGCACATTCCATGTTTGAAGAGGATATTCTTCATGAAATTCTGGTAGAAAATGGTTCAGAAGGATCCATTGACAAATGAATTGAATGCTCAGGACCAGATAAGGTAGATTGAGCAAGTTATCAGTCAATATAAAGGAGAGTTGAAGGGAAAGAAAATTACAGCCACAATTCAATCTCCATTCGAGCAATTTGTCTCACAGATGCAGAAAAATAATCCAAAGATATCTCATAAAGATATCATGATCGCTTACATGGGTCAGATCAAGAAGGATATGATTCAATTCATCAAGAAGGATGAATCCCCATCAAATTTTGAAATGTCTGTTGATAGTCAACAACAGGGAAATAGATATTTTTGTTTAGCAGGAGAATCACAGGATCCAGAAGAAGGATATACCCTTGATGATGTGTTCAAATCATTTGAAGACGCGTTAAAAGGACCTTTGCAGATAAAGCAGGAACAGAAAGATTCCTCCTTCTCACTCAACAAGGATAACGACAAGAAGAAGGAAAAATAAAGATACAAAAAGATGCGGCCATAATAGTTAGTGGTGTCATTTTCAACTTCTTACTGCTATAAACAATAGTCTTACTGTAATACACAATACTTGTAATTATAATTTCTGGATTCGAAATGGTTTTAAGTCTAGGGAAAGTTATTTTGTATATGTATATATCGAAAATATTTTGTAACATATGACTCATTTAAAAGCACTATAGTTTTGTAATTTTATCCCCGTTACTTTCAAAGTCCAGTTTTGCTCCTATTTTCATATATTCATTATAGCGTTGATAATTTGCTGCCGCCCGCACCCACACAAATATTTTGTTCAAGGTCCTCCACTGCTTTTAATATATAGGATTGTGTTTACATCTATCTTTACAAATTTTTCAGTATGACAATATGTACGTTTCAATATAGTTACTAATTTAATTTAGAAAAAAATAAAAACTGAAACTCAAAGCTTCACTTCATGAATCACTTATTTTGAGTAGCATAGCATAGCATAGGACCATCATGGCAGCTGCCTCAATGGAACATCTCTTGATGAACAACAAATCAAGACTTTGTTACACTCTAATTTTATATTCAATCATTTTCTCTCGTCGTTTCCTTTCCTGATCTACCAATTGCCTTCTAACAAAAATACAAATACAAAGATTTGACTGAAGAAATCGCGACAACAACTGTACTGCAAGAACATGCCACGAAGCCAAAAAGCACAAGCAATTTTGTACACCAACCACCAAATGTGAAGGAAACCATGTCCAAGTTGTTTGCAGAGAGCTCAACCTCCAGACACAATTCCAAGATTCTGAAATCTTCCTACAATTTTCGATTTACAACACTTGGTCACCAACTGTTCTTTTAACAACATATTTCCGAGTGAAGAGCGAACCAGCCACCACATGATGCATCAAAGAATGACAAAAGGGGCCAATGGAATGAATCTATGGGCCAACAGACTACAAAACTGTCAATGCGAAAGTTGCTGTCGTCACTTACCAAGAGAGGAGTTGCTTTTACACTCACTCACAGCATTTAGGTTCATGCTCTTTCTGCAGCTTCTCCCACAGACATAGCACCATTCTTGGATTTTGATAATGAGCAAGAATATAGTTCGATTCACAGCCAGCATTGTAGAACCGATCATCACTTGTGTACTCTACTTCATGACCATATTTCTTGTATTCATCAATCCAGATCCCCACTGCAACATCTTCTAGCTTGAAAAGCTACCACAGGAAGAAAAAGAAGAGTTTGTCATATGATTTATGAATGGCATTGTTAAGTATGAGTTAGGTAGTATATTATTATAATAAGTCTCTCTCCCACATCGGAAGAGATATCATATTTTTTGGTTCTCATAATATTATAAATAGAGTAGGCTAGTACTCTAAAAGGTACGAAGCCTTTAAACCATTCTCTTTACCTTTGTGTCTCTTCCTTATTAACATGGTATCTAGAGCCAACCCTAACCCTAAAATAATATAACCCACTACAAAATACCACTACCAGCAGCTTCATTGTGGTTAGGCGACCTAGGAAAAGCCGGCGCCGGGCCTGAATCTCTCCGGAAAAATCATATCAAAACGCTAACCCTAGATGCCATCTCCGATTAGCTGTCATCTGATCATCTTTCCTCAAATCTGAACCCACCAGTAGCTTTATCTTGCTGAGGCGACCTTGGACGTCTTTTTCCCATCGCCGGTAGACCCGCCACGCGCCGCCACGCTCCGCCACGCACCGTCGCCGGAGCTCCGGCAAGCCACCATCTCCGACCAGAATGATCGCGCCGGTCTGCCCATCTCCGCTGTCTAGTTGGTTTCGCAAAATTTTTGCTTGATCATGCTTATTTATGATCAACAGGATTGTTGAGTTTTAAACCCAAAAAAAAAAGAAAAAAAGAGACAAAAAAAAAAATGCAGAATTAATTTTCTTCTGATCTCTTCATTATTACCTTAGCCTGTGGGAGTGCCATTGTTATAGTGTAGGTTGCTGCACATTTAATTCAGTTTTTTGGTTATCATGGAATCTGTTTCTACTGAGAAAACAGAGAAAACAGAGACTCATGCTAAGTACTCAAGAACTCAAGTTACTGCTACTTCATCAATTGTTATCCCCTCCTTTTCTGGTACTCCTACTGTCACTACAATTAAATTGAATGGCAAAAATTACTCGTCATGGTCTGTGGCTGTCAACATTTGGTTTCTTGGGCAAGGATTAAAAGACCATCTATCCTCTGATTGCCCGTCTGATTTATCTACGGCTGACTCTCGTACCTGGCGTCGTGTCGATGCCCAGTTGGTGAGTTTGCTCTGGCAATCCATGGAAGATTCCATTCAAACATGCTTTCGGAATTGCCAAACCTGTAAATCTATCTGGACTTCTGCTAAAGTACGATATTCTCATCAAGTTACTCGAGCATTTGATGTTGTGTCTGATATGTTGCGAGCCCAGGCAGATATGGAATTGACAGATTATTACAGCCGGTTTTTCAATTCCATGATTGAATTCCGTGACCTTTTTCCGCTCAATACTGACCCCACAGAGATAGCACAACAATGGGATAATTTGTGCTTGGTCTTCTGGTTACACGGACTTTATCCTCAATATGATGCTGTACGTTCTCGATTGCTATCTAGCTCTACCTTGCCAACTCTAGATGATGCTTATGCTCGAGAATAGCGTGCTCATTCTCACTCCTTGATTTCTGGTTCGCAAGATGATCAATTTGCCTTGGTTCCTCCTACATCGACCCGTGATGATAACTTTGATCGTGGGGGTCGCGGTAGAGGTCGTGGTACTTCTAGACGAGGGGGAGATCGCTCAAATGGCCAGCGCCCTCGTTGTAGTTACTGCAATAAACTTGGTTATGTTCGAGAGAATTTTTGGACTCTTCATGGTCGTCCTTCTCAGATTGCCAATACAGTCCAGACAAATTCTGTCGAGTCTTCTGCTTCAACGGCTCCTACTTCGGTGACTGTTACCGGGGATGAATATTCCGAGTTCTTATAATATAAGGCATCTAAACAAGCTATGTATTCTGCTTCAACCGCCTCTTTTGCCCAGGCTAGCCCATCCACAGCTCTTATGACTCATACTGTACCTGACCTTGGTTCTTGGATTCTTAATTCTGGTGCATCTGATCATATCTGTGGTAATGTTCGTTTACTCTTTGATTTCAAACCTGGTATGTTTTCACATGTCACACTTGCAGATGGGTCGTCTACCTCTGCTCGTGAAATTGGTATTGCCCATTCTATATCTAATCTTCCTCTCTCATCTGTTTTGTATCTTCCGAAATTCCATTTCAACCTTTTATCTATTAGTCAGCTTACCAAACTACTTAACTATTCTGTGACATTTACTGCCGACTCTGTGTCCATCCAGGATCTGAAGACCGGGGCGAAGATTGGTACCAGGCGTGAGGAGCGAGAACTCTACCATCTTGATGTTCCTCAATCTACCACATGTGTTATTGCCCCCTCACCAGAACAAGTCCACTCTCGTCTTGGTCATCCTTCCCTGCCTTATCTTAAGAAAATGGTTCTTAGTTTAGGATCAGTCAAAGAATTGTCTTGTGAGTCCTGTCAGTTAGGCAAGCATAGTCGTAGTTCTTTCATTAATCAAGTCAATAAACGGGCTACTGCCCCCTTTGCTCTTGTTCATTCTAATATTTGGGGTCCATGTCGAACTACTTCCAAATCTGGATTTCGTTATTTTGTTACATTTATTGATGATTATTCCCGTATGACATGGGTGTTTTTAATGAAAGAACGTTCTGAGGTGTTTTCTATTTTTAACAAGTTTTATGCTGAAATTCAGGTTCTTCGTAGTGACAATGCGAAGGAATACTTTTCTTCTTCTTTTTCTTCATTTCTATCTTCTCATGGCATTCTTCACCAGTCATCTTGTTCGCATACTCCACAACAAAATAGGGTTGCTGAAAGGAAGAATCGTCATCTCATTGAGACAGCTCGTACTCTTTTTCTCCATAGACATGTACCTCTTCGTTTTGGGGATGTTCCTAACATCGTGTTATCTTATCAACCATATACCATCCTCTGTGTTACATGATCAAATACCATTCTCTATTTTGTTCCCTCGAGATGCTATTTACATGCTTCCTCCTCGGGTTTTTGGATGTGTCTGCTTTGTCCACAATCTCTCCCCTGAGATAGACAAGTTAGGCCCTCGATCTATCAAGTGTGTGTTTTTTGGGTACTCTCGGCATCAAAAGGGCTACCATTGCTACTCTCCTGAGTTACAGTGATGGTTTGTATCAACTGATGTTACCTTCTTTGAACACACTTCCTTTTTCCCTTCTACCACCACTTCTGATACCGTGGTTGAGTCTTTATCACTTCCAATACCCACCTTCGATGCACCTTTGGCCCCTTCTCCTACTTCAGACCTCACATCCACTCCTGATCCTACTTCACCACTGCCTCCCACAGTACGTCTAGATAGACCGGATCTCCGGGTTTATTCATGCCGATCACGTCCGTTGCTACCTGCCCCGGTATCCTCTGATTCGCTGCCTTCAGATCCAGTTTCTGCTCAATCGCCTGATCTTGACATGCCCATTGCTCTTTGTAAAGGTACTTGTTCTTGTACCACTAAGCACCCTATATCTAACTTTGTGTCTTACGATTCTTTGTCTCCTTCATATGCATCCTTTGTTGCCTCTCTTTCTTCTGTTTCCATTCCTAAGTCTGTGGCAGAGGCTTGTGCTCATCCTGGTTGGCGGGCTGCTATGCTTGAAGAAATGTCTGCGTTACATCATAATGGAACTTGGGAGTTAGTTGATTTGCCACCCGGCAAGTCCTCTGTTGGTTGTCGATGGGTCTATACAGTGAAGGTCTCACCAGATGGTCAGGTGGATCGTTTGAAGGCTCGACTTGTGGCCAAGGGATACACAGGTTTACGGTCTTGATTATAGTGACACATTTTCTCCCGTTGCTAAGATGTCCTCTGTTCGTATTTTCCTTTCCTTGGCAGCTATTCACCATTGGTCACTTCATCAGTTGGATATCAAGAATGCTTTCCTGAATGGTGATATTGATGAGGAAGTGTATATGGAGCAACCGCTAGGGTTTGTTGCTCAGGGAGAGTCTCAAAAGGTATGTCGTTTAAAGAAGGCCCTGTATGGTCTCAAGCAATCTCCGAGGGCGTGGTTTGGACGCTTTAGTACTGCAGTATTGGAATTTGGCATGACTCGTTGTAACGTGGACCATTCGGTGTTCTATCGATACTCATCCGGTAAACGGCTTCTTTTGATTGTGTATGTAGATGATATTGTCATAACAGGTGATGATAGCAACGAGATTGATGAGTTGAAGGCTTTTCTTCATCAGCAATTCCAAACCAAAGACCTAGGGCCGCTTCACTATTTCTTGGGTATTGAGGTTGCACAGTCGAAGCAAGGGTTATTTATTACCCAACGTAAATATGCATTAGATACGTTGAGTGAGGCAGGGTTACTTGGTGCGCGACCTTGTGACTCACCTATGGACCCAAATGTGAAGCTTCTTCCAGATGAAGGGGAGTTGATATCAAATCCGGAGAAATACAGAAGGTTAGTTGGAAAACTCAATTACCTTACAGTTACTCGACCGGATATCTCTTTTGCACTAAGTGTTGTCAGTCAATTTTTGAACTCTCCACGAGAAAGACATTGGGAAACAGTTATTCGAATCTTACGGTATATTAAAGGCTCACCTGGGAAAGGCTTGCTGTATAGTGACCATGGGCACATGGAGGTTGTTGGGTACTCAGACGCTGATTGGGCAGGTAGTCCGACTGATAAAAGGTCCACCTCTGGTTTCTGGGTTTGTTGGAGGAAATCTTGTTTCTTGGAAAAGTAAGAAACAAGATGTAGTGGCCCGTTCAAGTGCTGAATCAGAATATCGAGCTATGGAAGTAACCACTTGTGAGTTGATATGGGTAAAAAATCTTCTAAAAGAGATTCAAGTCACCTGTTCAAGTCCTATGAAACTTGTTTGCGATAATCAGGTTGCGATACATATTGCCACAAACCCAGTGTTTCATGAAAGGACTAAACACATTGAGATAGATTGTCACTTTGTTAGGCAGAAGCTATTATCCAAGGAGATTATTACTTCTTTCGTTAGCTCGAGTGATCAGTTAGCTGATCTATTTACAAAGTCTCTTAGTGGTTCTCGGGTTAAATATATTTGTAACAAGCTGGGCACTTATGATATATATGCTCCAGCTTGAGGGGGAGTGTTAAGTATGAGTTAGGTAGTATATTATTATAATAAGTCTCTCTCCTACATCGAAAGAGATATTATATTTTTTGGTTCTCATAATATTATAAATAGAGTAAACTAGTACTCTAAAAGGTACGAAACCTTTAAACCATTCTCTTTATCTTTATGTCTCTTCCTTATTAACATGCATCACCAAGAAGCCAACAACAAACATAATTCCAGAAACTCTTGCTAATCAAACTTGCAGGAGGTAGAAAAAATTCTTAGGACTCAAAATGTATGAAGAAGTTGTTTTCTCAACAAAGAAGCTTACCATAAGACCCCTTTCTTGATGGCCTTTTGCAATAAATTTTGCAATATCTCGAGAAATTATGTATCCTGGACCATGCGCCCAAGGGGGAAACGTGGAGTTTGGCCATTCCTGTACAGTAAATACAGTACTTGAGAAAGAAGTAGATCCCAAAGCTATCAGCTAACTAGAGCTAGCAAAATAATTCCAGAACAGTGATAATTTTGATACCTTGTTGCTGACATACCACTTATCTCCTTTATCCCTGTGAGGTTCTGATTCAAAGGATACAAGACCGTACAGAAGGCCATTAGAAGCCTTTGTCTTAAGACTAGATAGAACTTCATCAATCCTCACAAAAGCATCATCATCCGTTTTCATGATATATTTAGCTGGCAGGACTTTGGTCTGAAAATAAAGTAAAAAGTAAATAATATGTTAGTAACAAATTGTTGAGCAAATCGATGCTTTCAGACTTCTCTTTGTTATGCTTAAAGAAGGAACATCATAGCCTCACAGGAGTATGAGATCTCAAGTGTAGGACACAAAAACTGCCCTTATGAAGGGATCAGGTTGTAGAAACCTGATATAAAAAACTAAACCAGTAATTTATGTGAAAACAGAAAATGATTTCCATTCCGTTACTGTACTTCCATATCTGGTTATAGCTGGGCACCTTCACAATTTTAGCAAAAAGTTACGGTAACTGATATTTTGAGAATTCATAGGACATTATGACTTTGTTATTTTTCGAAATGAACTGTTCATACCCCTAGAATGCATATTGCGATGGTCTTCAAAGTAAGCAAACCGTAGTAATCAACAAAAGGCATCAACTGGATATCTCCATAAGCTTGAGCTTCTCTCCACAGCTCAAAGTTGACCTGGATGTTCTTGTTCTGCAAGTGTTCGATCATCACGTTTTAGAATCAAGCCCACAATTAAGAGAGAAGAGGAATAATCAAGTAGTAAACTACCACATTAACTGGTGAAGAGCAACTTACATTGTAGAGAGCCATTTTGGATATCTTTTTTCTTTTTGTCAGAAGCTATTTTGGATATCAAGAAGATATTGAAAGATTAATTTGTGATTTTCCAGTTAGTAGCTGAAGTTTGGATTTTGTCTAAATACATGTATTGGAGCATGAGTGCTGTATTTTCAAAGAGTTAAAAGAGTACCAAGTATCTCTCTACAAGACTCTGTTAAGTATTATAAATAGGAAAATTGCAAATTTACAGATGTAAGCAGAAAAATTAAAAGAAAATTCTTGCAGGAGCAGCAGCCTGTATTTGCTTCCAAATATAGTGTGTCCTAGTGTTTTTATCTCTTATCTTCATCATAACTCACAGCACACTCCCAAAACCCTCCCACTCTGCTTTACATCTAGTTGCATCAAACTTGCCTACTGCCTTCCAGTGGTGCAAACCAAAAGAAGTTTCCATGCCCCAGATGAAGAAAAAAAAGAAGGGTAAAAAGAAAAAGATTTAAACTTTATCAGTGGGAATATCATTATACTTTCAAGCGATATTCTAGGGCAAATGAATTTAAACTTTAGACACACTTAAAAGCACAAACAAGGAACTATTTATATGTCCAAATCTCATTTTAAATGCTACAGATTGAACAAAAAATAAGGATTTTCCAATCAACCAACTTCAGATCATCTTGTTTTATGTATTAGATTTTAAGATCATGCAAGCACCATAATCTCAACGTGGAATTACTGAACCACCACTGAAGGTGAACCTTGATTGAGATGTCATAGACCAGGAGAAATATGAAGGAATTACTCCGTCCTGGGTAAACAAGGTAAATTTCTGAAGGTCGCAGTTTATGACAAACAAATGGTCAAGGAAGGTTTGTTACAGCCATACTAGATTTAAGATTTAGCAAAAAACCAGCTTCTAGAATTCTACGAATAATTATCTTGATATGATGATGAACAAACTCCTCCCAAATTACAATTCCACACTTACAAGACCAATGAAAAATCGGACAGCCACATCCCCTGAACGTACAGCTTCATACTGCATCCAGGACCTCCTTAATGCCATCCGCCTCTCAAAATTATTTCCAGTTGAGAAGACCCCAATGAGCATTGTAAGCCTTTTCTTGGGAATCTCTGGAGCTTTGAAGTGCTCAACATCAATACCTATGTCCACATCTTCCGAAACAGGTAATGCATTTGCTAAGATGGATATGGTATCCAAACCACCGCCCACATTGACTCCACTAACCAACCATGGTTCAAGCCTCTGCAGGTATGGAAAAAAGCTCCCAGAGAAGGAAGAACCATTTCATTAAGAACAAAATTGCAAAGAGAATATATAAGTCTTATTTTATGTGATTGGAACAAAGCTCCTTGCTAATCACCTTTCTATAAGCAAAAGATGTTTCGTGCCTTCCGTTTACTGTCATGTGGAATCCCTCCTTGCCAGCCCACAGTGTGGCAGTAAATGGGTTTCCTTCAACAAAAGGAAATGCAGCACTCGTGCTCGCGCTCGCGCTCCCGTCAGAAGCATTGGTTAATTTGTCATTTCTAGGGTGGCTAGAATTTAATTTCTCTTGTGTACTGCTTCTCACGACTTTTGCATTACATTTTACAAGTCCATCAACTGATAAGGGAAGTAGAACAACTTTTTAGGGTGTTATAACAAGCACTAGAAAATGAGTCAAAGACAAATAAGTCCAAGTGAGGAACAAGCAAGAAAGAAGAAGAAAGACAATATCATGTCAAAGGCTATGCTCATGAGCAAAGATATGCAAGATTCACTATAATCTAGAGTCTGTAAGGTCTTTACACTGTCTCTCAACCTCAAGTCCCGATTAGATACTATCCCTCTATGACCTAACTAACCCAGACACATATACGAGTCCGTTTACAAGAGCAAACTAATGGGCTGGGTCCATACTGTCGGGGCAGCACCATGCATCACTCCAGCGTGGCCTCTTTTTCGCAAACTAATGGAAACATCATTCAAAGTTCCAGTAACAAGCACTAATTATTTATGTAGCCTGAAAGCCGTACATTTCTTTATCCAGTTTAGTCTTTTGCTAAGTGAAGAGGAATAAGGTCCTTGTGCAAGTTAAAATACATAATAGGATATTCAAACCACATCAGAAGTCACTGAAAGCATATCTAGCTAATGTCAGAAAATCAATGTAGTAGAAATAATGCCACAAAATTTAGAAAATGAGTTGCTTTGCCAAGCAAGAATTAGAACAACTGGAATGCGATATTTGGAAGAACTGATGCGACTTCATCTGCAATTGATACATGGAGAATCAGTTCTTATCATAAGAGCAAAGGCACAAGCTACATCAACCACCCCTTCTATTAATACAGTAAATTCAACTTCCAAGCTGATGTATGCCCATGGAACTAATGGTATACCCGTGGAAGCAAACATATTCACCTTATTTCCAAGAAAGCCACCTAATGCCTGAGTTCATAAACTATCTGATTGGTCAGATAACCATTAAAAGTTTTTGGAGAACAACACCACCTAGAAGGCAGATGGAATCTTAATTTTCCAAAAATGGGGACGGATATATAATTGGTTAAGTGAGGTTCAAAGGAAGTTATAGACTTGCGATATGCTACACGACACGAGTACATGTTGAACCCAGATATATACTAAGGGTCAAGTCGCAGTATGCCACTTCACAAAGTAAAGTGAAATCAATAAGCAGAACAAAACCAGCTCAAAAAAATGTTGCTGGACATACCTTCAAAGGAGTCAGTAGAGCCATCACCACCAGGGCACCTCTCTTCACTGCCCCATCCAACCTTATTACTCCAAGTATTCTGAATTATGACAGGTTCCTTAGTCAAGTTCTCTCCCACAGAAATCACACTGTAATGCAAACTAATAGGCGGCTTCGGCTCTTGGGGAAGTTTAGAGCCAAGGAGTTCAATCTGAAAACTGCCCTGTTGCATATCAGGTATGCCAATCACAGTAATAGACGAATCCACAACTAAACCACAAGGGATTTCAAGATTACTCCCATTAGACAAGCTGACATAAGGACAAGTTATGCTGCTTTCTTTAACATCTCCAAGCTTTGCAGCCTTGTTCTTGTGAATAGTCATCAAAAGCTCACTCCAAGCTAGAGCAGCCTCTTTGATTCCTTGAGCTGTCTCAGGCAACGCATCTGATCTAGACAACAACAACCTCATCTCACGCCAAGCGAGCAATGCCTTAGATTCTTGTTTTGAAACATTTCCGAAATTGTACAACTTCTCCAGCCCTTCAACTCTAACAAGGTGTGGACGCTTCCTTGACTTATAAGCATTATTATATATTTGTTTACCATTATCACTAGAAGAAGTACGTTGCTGCTGATTGGCAGGATGGTTATTGAAGAAATCATATGCGGACTGTTTTCTTGGTGATTTGGCAACAAAGCAGTATCGAATAATCAAGACCAAAACAAGACTCACAATCAACAATCCTCCACTCCATTTCTTCATTCCCACTACTCTCTAATACAATAAGATGTTATGTTGACAACTTTGTAATTTTTCGTTCCACTACTTGCTTGCACCCTCTCTTGTCAAATCTTGGTGTATTTCACAAAAACCTTCTCCAACCATTATTAATGCACTCGATGGTACAACTTACAGGTAAGGTAAGCAAAGAAAATGTAGATCCCAAGTAGTATCTCACTATATTCTGATGTACAGAGAAATGGACGTTGAAGCAGCTGAGCTTTGTTTATCTTTATTACAGATCTTAGAAAAGCAAACTCCTTTTCACAGACAGCAAGCGAAAGCAAAAGAGAGATGGGACTGTTTGCTTTCTCAATAGTAGCAAAACAAACGAAACAGCATACCAACCCATAAGTACTAAATAAATAATGTCCCATCTAAGATCTTGTAGTGCTTCGTGTTACGGTGCGCTACCCAAGGCGTGCGTGCACTCACTCTTTCTTTACTCTTCTTTTTCTCTCTTTCAAACCAATTATCTTTCTCACTAATATAGTATTACACCCATTAAAATTAATTAAATTATTACTAATTTCAATCATTTTCAACCTCAATAAAAAATTTAATAGTAGTAGTTAGAAATGATTCTTATATTAATTAAAATATTAATATAATCATTTGATGCTTATACATAGACATCAGATAAAATTGAAAATTTTCCATGATCATGTGAGAGAGATTATAGGACTCCAATGGCATATTTGTAGAACTCATACTTTGTTATTAGTCCGTCATTTTATTAGGTTTAATTAAGTGATTTAAATATTGAGATACTTTTAATGTCTCAAATACGAGGCAGTTGTAAGACGATACAGATTTTGCAAATCAACACTTGCTAGCTAATAGCTTTTTTATAGCTAGCAACATGTGGATGAGAATATCAATCGTTCAAAAGCTTTGTCCATTAACTAATTGCAAGCAAAAGTTACAACAGCCAGAGAAGAGAAGAAGACAAGGGAAAAGTTGTCCCCAACTAATAATAGGAGCCATGTTAAAGTAGTCAGACAATACCAATTAGAAAACCTGCATGCAATGGTGAAATCAAACAGCCAAACCCCCCCCCCCCCTTCGAACAACACAACACCTGTATATCTAAATTTCACAAGGATCTCACAAGTACTCGGGCCCTAAACACGGCCTCTAATCTAACAATCACACAACCAATTATAAGTACTTTCTCAAGACCATGTATATATGATACACTTTCAAGTTTACAATGAATAAGAACTAATCCTCAACATTTTGCTCAGAGGAACATAGCACCACCGATTGATTGCTCATCTAGGGTTAAGAGGAATTGTTCCAACTGTTAGAAAATCACAAGATTCAGCCAATCCATTAACGTTCACTGGCATTGAACCAACTGTGACGACATCGAGTGATGCAGTGCTAGGTGCAGGAACTACACAACTAGCTGTATTACCCTCCTCTACCTCTGCCTGAGACTGTTTTGGGTTTATTGTGAGAGAACCAATTTGTAAAGCGTCTACATTCACCTCTCTATCTGTTTCAGTGTTTTTCTTACTGTTGACATCATTAGCAGTTCTGCTCCCAGCTTCTGAAGAAACCTGCTCAACTGGAGCAGACAGAATCATCCTCTTGGAGCCATCTATGCTGTTATCCTCAACAATTTTCTCACCTTCACTAGAAGGCAAGTCTAGAATAGTTTGTAGCTTGCGAGGAGGATCTAACACAGGAACAATAAATGAACTTCCATAGTTCTTGATGAGCAACCTAGCTTTCTCCTCTTGTAATATCTTCTGTCTATTCTCGTAATACATGAAGTCATCAAGTAGAGATGTTCTTGATGCATAGCTTTTGAATATTTTAAGCATCTCTATCCCTTTTTTGTAGCATATCTGAAGATTAAAGAAAAAAATGTCACAACACAAGCTAAGAGATTTCATGTAACACCAGCAATAACCAGTCATTCAAAACTCACACACCCATCACGAGTTTCAAATATGAATACCATGCAACAGCCAACTCTTAACATGTACTACCTCATGAAAGAGAGAGAGCGAGAGAGATGCATACAAAGTGCCAAAAGTTAAGACTGGTTAGACTTTTCATTGTAGCAAACAAAACATATAAATTACATAATTTACAGGGGAGAACTACAAGAGTGCCTAGGAGGGAAAGCTTTCTTCGCTTTTCTTCCTTTTTCTTTTGCATCTTTTGCTTTTTCTTTACTTCCGTGGGTCGAGCCAAATAAAAATCAGCTGAAGCATAGCCCAACAGAAAGGATGCAGATCAAAGATGTAACACATCAACCCAAATGACCAAGCAAAGAAGGATAAATGCTTTGCTAAGTGAGTCACATCCAACTTCTGCTTGACAATGCATTCAATGCAGATCACACAAGTAAAATCACATCTATATTGAGCAATGACTGGCTTCTAAAGAATGGTACAACTGAGAGATAAGCAAATCAAACAATAAGAAACAATTAAGATAAGTAATATATGCAGAGGAAATTGCAATAAAACAACCAAATAAGGAAGGATCTGGACATCCTTGAGAAGTACACGAACCTCTTGTGTGTCTCTGCTGTTAGTTACTGGCTTGTTCTCATTGTTCTCTAATACAATATGCCTAAAATTGGGGTTTGGCACATCCTTTATAATGTACCACTTTACAGGGAAGCTACCAGTCCATTTATCTTGCTGCCAGAACTCCATATCTTTATAAAAATCAACAGGGCCGGTCATCTCTGCTACACCACAGAACTGGCCACTTGCGTTGACCTCCACGTCCCAAAATAAACTCATTAATATGTCATTCAGGAAATAAATCAACTGTTTCAATAATTCAAGGTATAGACCGTGTTAAATAGGTAACATGACTCACTGAAAAAAAGAGGAGAATAGGGCAGCCTTTTGGATCTCCAGCAGCTATTCTCTGAGCATGTTCATAAGCACTACTTAGCTTCTTGTTTCCATTTGGAGTGGATGACCAAACATTGTATTTTATACTTTTATGAACATCGTCCTCACTGTACGATTTGATCACAAAGAATTTTGCATTCGGAAAGTCAAGCACAAAATCATCCCTATTGTACTGCTCCGTATCAATAGTGATATTTCCATTCTCATCCACATCTCCAGCCTTTGTTGAGTAAGCTTTGACAACCAGTTGATGCTTCGATTTGTTAGTTCTGGGTCCTCGATTCTGTTCACTCAACACACTGAGACTTGCCTTTACGTCATCAGTGATCTTCCCATAAACAAATTTGGACCGCAGCTTATCTACCATAGTCCCGGAAGGAGCACTTGATCCAAAACTTGACAAGCCATCACCCATTGACCGATTAATTTTTAGTTGATTACAACTGGTAAAAGCCTTCCCAAGTGACACATTCTCTACAGGTTGAGTACCTCTACCCTGCAAAGCACAGGAAATTGAGACTGCAATTTCCTCAAAGATAGAGGAAAGGAGGGAAGAAAGTAAGGGAAAGTACATGAAACATCCGATACCATTCCATACTCAAAAGGTTGAAGGACAAGTATCTGCTATTGTCATGGCAAATTGTCTTACCTGGACAGCTAGTGGTGACTTGTAAAAACTACCAGAAGTTACACCACCGTGTATCATAGGCTGCTTGGTGGTCCCAACACTTGACTTGTTTCTTTCAGGAACCCTAGCAAAGGAATTAATTTGACTTGAAGCAGGTCCAATTGGAGTCTGGGTAAGGGCTGGAGATGCTGAAGACATATTATGCTTCAGACCTGGGCCATCAGCTCTATTAGCAGTAGGGGCAGTATTATCAATGAATGGGTCTGTTGAACTATTTGCAATAGTATCTGACCTAGATTGAACAGCCATGGGGAAATACGCCGGCGAAGAGATAGCACTGTCATAAGGTACGGTGTAGTACTGTTGAGCCCCCACAAACGGACCATCAACTCCAATCAGGGCACCAGGAATGTAAGGATTGTATGGGTTATATAGAGACTGAGCATATCCATAGCTAGGTGTATAATATAGATATGGCAAGTTTTCATTTTGTGCACCCTGAAAGGCAAGACTTGTACATTTAGGCACCACTAATAAAAGAAAGCAAAAGAGTCTCAGATCCAAACACTC
This sequence comes from Cordia subcordata, assembly GCA_028554755.1. Lineage (NCBI taxonomy): Eukaryota > Viridiplantae > Streptophyta > Magnoliopsida > Boraginales > Cordiaceae > Cordia > Cordia subcordata. Next base: position 42,256,401 of record JAPTOF010000001.1, read on the forward strand.
ACCGTATACTGAATGTCTTGACCATCGAGACCAAAAATCCTATTGTGGTCATCCCAGTCGCCGGGTGAATCATATCCTAAGATCACAAAGCACCACACAACGTAAATGAGGAACTACGCAATTCTTCTAATCTCGATCGGAACATCACAATTATGATATTATTTACCTGTACAGGTGTATCCATAATTGGTCGCTGTAGGGTAATACATGCCCTGGTCAACAACAAACTCAGAAGCTCCTTCACTGTGCATGGCTTGAAGTTTTCCAGGCAACAGACTAGTGAAATGGGGATTTGAGTCGGTACCTTGATTCTGTGGTGACATAAAAATCAGCAATCAACTCAAGCATAATACAAAAGAAATCATAGAACCTCACCAAGTCAATGATTGTTTGCAGGGTTAGTGAGAAAGACAAATATAGGAAATATTAGTCTGGAAAATGAAAATCTTTCAGTTCAAATAAACAACTTAGAAAAGCCAAGCAAAAAAGCATAAGTTGAGAAGTAATTGTCCCAAAACAAAACGAAAAAGTCCTTCCTAGAAAAATCTAACAGATCCATTACAGAAAATTGCCATATAGGCATCTCTATGTCCTCTCGTGACATTATGCATTTCCATCCCAAATTGCCACCACTATAACCAGAAACTATGCAATATGCATACACAAAATTAATCTGACTAAACATACCAAAATGATATATGACAAACTAGTTAAACTAATGGAGAAATAAAAAGAAAAAAGGGAAGTAAGTGAGCTTCCAAAGGTCAGAATGATTAGATTGAAGATGAAGGGAGAATAAGTCCCTAATCTCATTAAATTTGTAGGAAGGCCAATAGACATAACAGTAACTGAGGTTGATAATAACAAAATCAAAATGGACAAGTGCATGAAATGTAATGAAAAATGAAACATCTCAAAGATGAAGAGAAAATCCAATGATTATCAAACAACTGAAAGATTAAAAAAAAAAAAAAGTGTCCGGTCAAAGCATTAGATACATTATACATGCACATTTTTGTGTGTAAAAACCCATATAGCAAGTAATATTTACTTAATCAGAAAATCTTTCAAAAATCAAAAAAGGAAAAAGAAAACAATTGGACACTCCCAACCGAAAGTAGCGCATACTGATCAATTGCAATGATCGCCAGCTCTAAACACTAATCTAATCCCTAAATAAAAAGAGACTCTTGTTCGTGTATGTATGTATGTGTGTGTGTATATATATATAGGCTTAAAGATTAAAAAGTAGAGAGAAAAAGAAAGGAACTTTACCGAGGAAAGCAATTTGCCGGATGGAGAGAAGTAGATTGAATTCAAGCCATGGTTAACGTTCGTGGGATTTTAAAGCAATAATTTGCCGATTTTAAATTCTCTTAAACATTTCTTCGAAATTGGATTGAAAGGTAAAAATTTTTGAATAGATTATTCAAGTATAACGCGGTTAAGAAAACCCTAACCCTAGAGAGAGAAACAAGAGAGAGAGTGAGTGAAAGTGAGGGGGAACCAACTGGTTGAATAGAAGAAGCGTAGAACGCGTGTTTGGTTTGGCTTTCTGCGCCCTCTGTTTTTCTGTGCTTTTTTCTTTTTTCTTTTTTGGTGGCAATGATTGGTGTAAGGTTACTCTTATGTCTTATACCCCTTTTGGGTCTTTTTTTATTTTTTATTTTTTGAACTGTTAATTGAGCAAGTGATTCATTAATTAATAAAAAATATAGTAGGTGATCAAAAAAGACATGCAAAAATTAGATAAAAAGGATCTCGTCAATGCTCCAATCTCTACATGTAGAACTATTCAAGTGTGTTTTTCTATACTTCCTAAGTTTTTACATCAAATGTTGAAGTCTCCTATTTCTTTCCTTCAAAAAATAAAATATAAAGGCTCAATTTGATTTTTTCTAAAGAAAAAAAATATTTTTTTGAAAAAATTACATCATTTTTGCAATAACTATTTGACTTGACTTTCAAAAAATTAAAACTGAAAAGCTTCAAACCAATTTTTTTTAGAAGTTATAATTGTTAACTTCTTTAAAAAATTATTTTTTAAAAAAATTATTAAAAAAACACTTAAAAAAAATCTAAACAGGCCCAAAAGCAACAAGGAACAGCTTCATAACAATCTTTTGGAATGAGGCAGAATCTGCACCCGTAGTGAGCCAACAAGCAGGATATTCGAATGCCTTGGTTCCTTACAACATTTTCCGCCCAAGATGGCAGCTAGGCCTGGCACGATCCAGGCCCGTGAAGTCTTCATGTTGGTGGGCCGATCCAAGTTAGCCTAAGTCTTAACTGGGCTTTATTGGGCCAGGATTAAGATCAAGAGACCTGAGGCCCAGCTCATCCTAGCCCACATATAACCGCGCTGGGGTGGGCTGGCTCGCAAGCCTTCTGTTTTTACAAGAACGTTTGCTGAGCTAGATTGGGCCAGGTTGGCTCGCGGGCCTTGTCATTTTTCATTTGAGCATAGTTGCCATTTAATTAACTAATGGTCTTCAAAATATTTGAAAGAGAAGTGTTGAGCCCATAACTTTTTTGTTTTAATTTTAAAGCTTAAACCACTAAACACAAGTCCTCTTTTTCAAAAAACATTGTTTTTTTAAAATTTGTGGTAAATGTGTGTTCTTTTTTAAGAAGATAAAATTTCCAACTTTTGGAATAAATTGAAAACGAATTTTTTTTAAAGATTTTTAATTTTTTATTTAAAGTTTAAATTCAAATATTTATTGCAAAAATGTATTTCTCTTAAAAAAAAGGTGCTTTTTCATTAAAAAAAAAATCCGAAAAGGCAGTCTTCACAGTAACAAATAGGAACAGGGTAAAAATAAGAGGTTTGGGCTTTTTTTTTTTTTTCCCCTTTGGCATGCGTTTGGAACAATGTTTGGTCCTTCTAGATAAAGAGGTAGTTATTAAAGGCAACCCTGGCCAATCCATTCGTGATTGATGGATTTGAAAGTGCTTTGATGGATGGATTTGGGAATTGGTGGTGAGCTGGTGGATTGCTTTGCTCTTCTTCAATCTTGATACGTGGAAGGCTTGTAGTACACGTGCATGGAAGAAAGCTCATGTAGGCAAAGTGGCATGCCACCCGCCACGTTCTCTACATGCACAAAATCCACCATCCCCTTCATAAAATGTCTTCCTTCTTGGTTGAAAACTAGCTAGTTGAATGATGATAAATGAAAATGCCAGGCCTGACTATTGGAGATACACTTCCCAACCTACAAGTCCAAACTACTCATGGAAAGTTGAAGCTCCATGATTTTGTTGACGATTCCTATGCCATTATTTTCTCTCATCCTGGTGATTTCACGCCAGTGTGCACTACAGAACTTGGGATGATGGCTGCTTATGCCCACAAGTTTGCTGAAAGAGGTGTCAAGCTTTTGGGCTTGTCATGTGATGATGTTCAGTCTCACCATGACTGGATTAAAGATATTGAAGCCTACAATGTATGCATGTGTTAACTTTATATATATATCCTCTCTTCAATATTTTATGCATGCGGGCATATAGGGTATATAGAATTAAGTAAATTTATCGGCTCCTTTAATTTGTTAATTATTTATATACTGCATGCATGCAAGCGCAGAAGGGGAATAAGGTCACATACCCCATTGTTGCTGACCCAAACCGAGAGATCATCACCCAACTCAACATGGTAGATCCTGATGAAAAAGACTCCTCTGGCAACCACCTCCCTTCTCGGGCTTTGCATATCGTTGGCCCCGACAAGAAGGTTAAGTAGTTTATATATTGAATATATTCATTTGATTGATCATATTCCATCACGATAGATCACCTAATTAATTTATATATGTATATTAAGAATTCTTTGTTAATTATATTATATTATATTATATTGATATATGTTTTTTTTGTAGGTTAAGTTGAGCTTTCTGTACCCTGCAAGCACAGGCCGTAACATGGATGAAGTGTTGAGGGCAGTGGATTCGCTGCAGAGGGCAGCTAAGCACAAGATTGCTACTCCCGCTAATTGGAAACAAGGCGAAGCGGTGGTGATTTCTCCGAGCGTATCCAACGATGAAGCTAAACAGATGTTCCCTCGGGGCTATGAGACCGCTCAACTTCCATCCAACAAGGACTACCTTCGTTTCACTAATGTCTGATCATCAACACCATCTCCATCTCCATCTGCATCAGCTAGCCAGCCGCCTATGTGCAAGCGTGCACCCCCAAATGGAGTCTTTGTGCAATAATAATAATAATAATAGTATATCTGCTTAATTAGGTAATAATTTTTATTAGAGCTTGTTACATAGCAGACTTTAAGCACAAACTCTGTAGTTAACGTGAACGTTAATGGTTTATTTTCGAGTTTAATTTCCCATGTGGCTTTTGATCCATCTACTTCTATTGCCTTCGTGCCCCGGCCCTTCTCACCCCTCACGATTTCCTTTCTTTCTTTCTTTTTCTTTTTTTTTTTTTTTTCTCTCCTTTTCGGAGGTGAAGTCATTGACTTCACACAATCATCTCTGTTTTAAATTTTTTGTCCTGCGCAATCAAAATGCACAAAATAACTGGAATCTCTAAAATAGTAACCTTGTCCAATAGGTTGGCCCATATCATAATTTGTAATTTAATCTGCATAAATAACCTGCAGTAGGCTAAGCGGTTCGACACCCTCTCATTGCTCACTGCAGTCCTTTTCATACTGTCAATGACTTTGCTGCATTATCTGTAGCAATTTCCATATTCACCGTAAAGCCATTTACCCAATGGCTTTTGTATCCTTGAAAATGCCTCCTGTTGCTATTCTCGGATTGCCTTTTGAACACCCAAGCATTTTTTTTTTCTAAGGAGGCTACGCCAGTAAAAAGATACTCTCCTCACATCTTTTCTCAAAATTTTCTTGAGTTGACTCAGCCGCTCTAATTAACTAGTAATCAATCTATAAAAGGATATTTTCCTCACATCTTTTCTCAAAATTGTCTTGAGTTGACTCTGTCGCTCGCTAATTTCATGTACTCCAACTGAAAGGTAAGCCTAGAATTTACCATCCAGTCTGCACCTCTGTTCACTTCCCTATAGATGTGTTTCAACTGGTAGCCTTTATGTCTCAGCAAAATTCTTCTACACTCATCTACCAGAGGTAGCACTGCATCATTTGCTTTTTACTCTTCTTGTAACCCAATTAGTTGACAATTGAGAATCTGTTTCAATTTCAAGTGAGTGTCATCCCCTCTTTTCAGCTATCAAGAGTCCCTCTGATAGTGCACAAACCTCAATAGTATTGTTTGATGCTATTCCCAAATTGACAACATAGCCTAAGACCCATATACCCCTGCTCGTTCCTAAACAAACATCCTGCAGCCGACTGTCCTGGATTTCCTTTCGAATAACCATCCAAATTCATCTTCAAACTGCTCTTAGGGGGTGGCACATAATTAATTTCCAATCTTTTCTCCTGCACAGTGTTTCTTGTCGAGTTACCCAAGCATCTTCGACTTCTCTAACATACTTGGTAACTTGCCATGCCATCTGTTGAGGATGTAGCGCACCTCCATTGCCATGTAATAGCTCATTTCTCCATCACCAAAACCACCATAAAGCAATAACGAAAGTTACATTCCAACGCTTGTCACAGAGACTACGTCTGAACCATTCCTTCCATGTTCCATGTCGTGTTGTCACTTACTTGATGCCTTTCGTTCAGCTGAATGATTTTCCAGACCTCCATCGTCCAAAAAACATCTTCTGAAAGGGTGTTATTTTGTTTCTTGTAGTGCTGCCACACATATCAGGATTGCAATAGGAGACAACACTTTTCTGCAGCTGGTCCTTTGAGATATCACCTACGGCAACCTGCTCCAATGTAGTTGACCAAATCCACCAATCGGTCCAGAAACAAGTCATGAACTCATTACGTATAACCTATTTGACTCCCCTCTTCAAAGTATCCCTTTCTTTGATAATGCTTTTACTGACGTGAGAATCTGTGGCTTTACTCTAGTATTCCATAAAGTCCATAGTAAAACACTTCCCTTTCAACAACTTGACCTATAATAAGTCTGGCTTTGTAAGGACCTTCCATCCTAGTTTAGGTAACAGCGTTAAGTTTTGACTTTGCGCGCCTCTCTTATCCCCAAGCTGCCAGCTTCCTTTGGTGTACATAATTAGTCCCAAGAAACCTAGTGTAAGCGCCTCTTCTCTTTAGTGGACCCCCATATAAAGTCTCTTTGCACTTTATCAATTTCGTTGCAAGTTTGTGCCGTGAGATAAGATGTTTGCATAATGCAAGAAGAAATGGCTGCAAGCACAGATTTAGCTAAAGTGACTCGCCTTGCAAATGATAAGGTCTTTTTTTATCATCCTGCCAGCTTGCTTTGCATTTTAGTAATGACGTCTTTGTACGTCTCTTTATTAGTTCTCCTTTAGTATATGTTTACTCAAAATATTTGCCTAAATCATCTGTTAAAGGGAAATCAGACTGAAAGCTTAGAATTTTAGCAAGATTTCTATGCACATTTCGAAACCACCATACTCAGAAGCATTAAAAGTCTGGCTAGACTCTCTGCAGAAGTCTTTTAAAATATCCTGAATTAATTTAATTTGCTTTAGAGATACTTCTGCAAAGAAGTAACATATTATCTGCAAAGAAAATATGAGGGCATCCGGTCTGATCCCGCATAGAATTAGATAACTCTTCTTGACGGAATCCTCAATTGAAGCTACCTGCGACACAGCAAAATCTAGGCACAGGTATGGTACTGGCCAAAGAGTCTCCGACGCCTAAGTTAGAGTATTTTTTTTGAGGATATGTCTTTTTTTTCTAAAAGAATAAGAGGGATGAACTCCATAGCTTGTCTAATATGACTGGATCTTATTTATACCTTTTAGAGTGGCTGGACACATGCTACTTGCTTTCTGTTTATACTTACTAATTATCGGGCGGTGTAGCCTTATTAATTCATTATGTAGGTGATCAATCAGCACTACCTTATCAGCAGTATCCAATAAGAACCCAGACACAACCTCAATTTGGGTCATCCTTGTACTATGAGTTCTCTTATTGGGTCATGGCCATGATCTGACCCCTTATGACAGTTCATTTCTATTGATCTTAATAGGCGCTCACTTTTTCTTGTCCACCACTTCTCTGATCTTTTTTGCCAATCTCGCCATACACAAAATGAAAATGTACGGTGACAATAGATCTCCTTATCTTTTTTGCCCTGTATGTTGAAAGCCTAACAGTGGCTCTCCATTCCAAAGCAGCGTGATCCTAGATAAGGAGAGAGAGGACATAGTCAAAGCTACGCAATTCTGAGGTAATCCTATCTTATTTAAAGTATCAGCAATAAAGTTCAAACTCAGTTTATCATAGGCTTTCTCCAGATCTATTTTAAGTGCCATGTAACCCTTACCTCCTTGTTTGCTCTTCATAAATTGAGGAACTTCCTGGACCACAATGATGTTGTCATGAGTAGCGCGCCCTGGTATAAACCCACTTTGATTGTCTAACACCCATTTTTCCAACAACAAACGAATTCTATTAACTAAAACCTTTGTTATCACTCTCCCTAAAATGTTGAGCTTTCAGGAATTAAAACAATTGACTCATTCAATTCTTTTGGAAACTTCCTTTGTCGAACAGCCTTCTGTACTAATCCACAAACAACATCTTTGATTGTATCCCAACGACTTTGGAAGAAACCTACTAGGAAACCGTCTGGACCCGGGGCCTTGTTAGGATCCATCTGAAACAAGGTTTCATGTACTTTTTCGTTCGTGATTGATTTCAATAAGATCTTAACTTTTCCCACTGTTAATTGAGGGAAATCCACCATTGAAAACTGGTGCACGCTGCTGTCTCTGTCTTTACAAGCTTTCAAAGTAACTTCCAGCCATAGTTTTTAATTTATCTTTGTTATTAGTCCATTCCCCATTTTCCTCTTTGAGCCTGGTAATAGTAGTTTTCCTTCTTTTCATGACTGTGGCTAAATGGTAGAATCTAGAATTGTGGTCACCTGACGCAATCCACTGTTTCCTTGACTTTTGATGCCAGTATAACTCCTCTTAAGTAAGGACTTGCTCATGCTCTACCTTAAACTTTCTTTCCAGGTGAACAAGGGACGCATTATATCTTATTTGCAAAGCCCTTTGAATGCCTTCAATTCGAGCCAATAACTTTCTCCTTTTAGCAAAAATGTTTCCAAACGTAGTCTTATTCTAATTCCCAAGGTCCTCAGCCATCCTTTGAATTTTTTAGTGGATGTTATCTTGATGACAAGACCATTGCTGCTTCACTAAGTCTTGAAATCCCTCATGTGCCATCCATGTAGATTCAAACTAAAATGGCTTTTTGAAAGGCTCCTTAAGTTCCTTGTTCTACTTACCAATAAGAATAGGCGCATGGTCAAATTGAATTCTAGGGAGGTGTCTCACTCTAACATTTTGAAACCGAAGAATCTATTTCCTATTAGCATATGCCCGGTCCAGTCTTTCTAAAATCCTTTGGCCTGTTTCCCAGGAATTGAAGTTAAGATCCTGTGTGAGCATCTGTTACTGAAGCCATGTTTTGCTTTTTTGAGAATAAATCTTTCCAATCACGGGGTTGGCGCGGCGTATCCCCAGATCCTTCTTTTTGAGTTTGGCTGCCATTTGACTGAGCGAGTGGATCCATTTAATTTTCAATAATCTTCTTTCGCTTTCCTCCTCAATTCTCTTGTCCTTTTTCAACTGCGAAAGGAAAATTGTCCTTGTTTGGGGTGAGCCTTCGATTTAACCGAACCAAAATCGAACTGAATTTTAATAATCGAATTTTTGAAATTTTAAAAATTAATAATCGAAACCAAACCGAACTATATTAATAACCAAAATTATTTAACCAAATTTTTTCGATTTGGTTTTGGTTATAACCGAAATATTTTAAAATATCATATATTATTTAAAACTAATTCAAAAAACAAAATTTCTTTATAATTGTAATAATCAAATTCCAATATCTATCATCAAAATTTACATTATGTATATAAGAATGATAACCGAAACCGAACCGAAAATCGATTTTTTCCATTTTTAGTAATTGAAACCGAACCAAACTCAAAAATAACGGAACAGAGTTTTGTATTTCGATTAGGTTCAATTCAGTTATTCGGTTATAACCAAATAATACTCACCTCTAGTCATTGTGGTACCACAAGGCTGAGGCGGTGGGGCTACCTCCATGGAGAGGGGCCACTAGGCCAGACAACAGACTCGTGAAAGTGGAGGTATTCATTGGAGAATTCCCGCCCCAATCAACAAAATTTTTTTTCTTGAAATAATTTTTGGGGAAGAAGGTTTGTTTTGTTCCCCGCCCCAATTCACCAACGGGAAGCATGATTTGGGAAAATGGAGAACGGAAAAAAGCCACTGAGGATTGGGAAATCCCCAATTTTTTTTTTAAACTTCAAAACTAATTTTAGACGCAACTTATATCGAATAATTCTAAATCTAAAATGTAAACAAAAGTATATAATCTATACTTCACAATATAAATAAAAATATATAACCTAACATAAAGTATAGCAAAGAAAATAGGAAAAGAGGTGAAGAAAATATAAAAAGGCCAAGTGGCTAAAAAGATGTTGAAAGAATGAACCGAAGAGAAAAATAAGGATTAAAAGAAGTTTAAGATATGTTATATTAATATATAATAACATATATTATATAACTAAATAATATATATACATATTTTATATAATAAAAAAAATTTCGAGTTTTGGGATTTCTCCAAAAAATAAAATTTATTCCAATCCCTAACACGTTTTTCCAAAATTTTTCTCCGATATTTCCTCCCCAATTCTCCAATCTCGGTTTCTTCGTACCCGAAAAACCGGTTCATTAATCAAATATCCCCGATTAATGAACATACCTACGTGAAAGTGCTCAAATGGTGGTTAGTGGTGTTGGCGTGGCGAAAGTGGGCCTGGGGTTTCGTGAAAAAGTCAAATGATGATCAGACATGAGCTCGTCGCTGCAAGTTTATTTCATTGATACCCTTTTTAATACCAAAAATAATTGATGAGTAAAAGCAAATTCAAGATATAATTTGGCGACTTTCCCCGAAATCTTTTAAATTCTTTACCCTAGATGCGTTTGGTGCTGGAGTTGGGGAAAACAAACTACAGATCATACACACTAATCCTAGCTTCAAAACTTGTTGATTTCCACTGACAGTGAATGATCAAACATAATACGGAATTGGAATAATTCCCTTAATGAAGCTGATTTGTACACACTACGCATCATCACGTCTTCAGACAAAATGCACACTAGGCATCATCAGCTAGTCATTATTAGTCAGCTAGTCAGACCTGCAGTAACAAGTATACGTATATACACTATCTGTTTCATCATGTATCCTCCTCCTGCATCCTTTACACTTTCAACACAATCCCTAACCCTTCAAAATCAAACATGTTAGACGCTACTTTACACAAGTCAAAGTTTCATTTATCATTCTTGCGTTCCGCGGTTCCCGCTCCCGCTGCTGCTCCCTTCAGTGTCCAACTGTGAGAATTAAGAACATATATAAATGTCATCATCAGTCTAACTGAATGGTAGGACAAAAGTACCAAGTGACTTGCAACACCTAGGACTTCACTCTTTTTAAGCTGCAAATTCATCCTAACCACCATTTGATGCAATATTATCTAGTTAAGAAACCGCATAGCTGACATCTTAAAAGAGATGCATTTCATACTCCAACGAAACCTGTCAAGCGGTGCAATAAGTTAGTAAATCACCTTGATTTTTTCAAATTTTGTCACCAGTCGCATATATTGGTCACGTGCCTCTGGCTCCCGCACCATTGAATGTACTCTCGCCAGAGCCTTTTCAACTCCCTCGAATTTCTGCTTCCTGCCAATCCGCAAAAATTCATACTCATCATTTTTCTGGTCAGCCTCCAGCCCCCTTTCATTTGCCTTATTTTCGGTCCTAAATCCTCGTAGTCCAGGTTTTCTCCGCCTCCAGCGCAGAATTGCCTTTTCAACGATACCAACGGACCAAACAACCTTTTTGTACTGCTTGCGTACTTGATGTCCCCTGATATGTGCCTGTTTGAAACCAATGTGCATTTAAACCAAGTTGCAACTCAACAAGAAACATGTCAAAAGTGAACACTGCAGTACAGTAAGATTCCATGTGAAACATGGCAAGCATGGATGGAGCTTCAAATATTTCCAATTAAAATGTCACTAGGACAGTAAGACGCCATGATCAACAACCAGCTAAAAAGATGGAATCTACATGCAACTGTACCTGAATTTTTACTATACGATTGCGTATTTTCAGAAATTCTTTCCTTCCCTTCCAGCCCCGATATTTCTGCTGAATCGTTATAGCAGCTGAGTGCAAATAGTCTTCAAAGTGACTCATTCTTTGAACCTTGCCCAAAGAACCTAGATTGACAAGGTCAAGGGAAGCTTCAGAAACATCATTGCTGCTCTTAAGCTGTCTCTCACTGAATGAACGAGCCCTAAAAGCAGCTTGTATCAAAGCAGCAGCATGGGCTGACTTCCTAACAGCAGCAAGAGACCCTTTCAAGGCAAGCTCCTTATCTACGGCCATATTCAGCGGAACAACCTCCTGTGCCACAGTCTCAACAGCCTTCTCTGCTGCCACAGTAGCTGCAACACTGTCCATAGCATCTCCACTGACAGTTAATAAGCGAAGATGACTAGTCAGATCTGCTTCAGCCAAATATCCAGCAATTCCTTTATGACCTCTACTTGATGCCAAATCAGCCGCTGTTCGTCCTCCAGGAAATGCTGTTGTAGGGTCATCAACAGCACTAACAGATGCTCCAAGTCTAACAAGTGCAACGATTACCTCCTCCCTGTGATAGAAGGGGAAAAAAAGGGTCAACAAAGGTTGCAATAAACAACTAATGAAAGACAGAACAAAAAGATAGACAGAAAAAGTAATATATAGAGACAAAAAGTAATACTCCCTATGCTCCATCCAAACAATTAATTTTGAGAATATATCATTGTCACACAAGTTATTCAAACATCAACATGAAGCCCAAAAATAATCAATCATCGTCACAAGAAAGTACCAAATTTCTGATAGAAACAAAAATTTTGGAACAAAATCTACTGATGATTGCTTTACCTGCCATAATAAGATGCCCAATGAAGAGCGGTCCTTCCTCGTGCATCTCTAAAGTTAATATTGACACCAGCAGCCACTAACGGACCTAAGGCCCACTCATAACCAAGAGCAGCAGCCAAATGGATAACCCCTTGGCCTTCAGAATCCAATTTATTTGGCCCTTTACCTCCTTCATGTGTTGTACAGACTAGCCACTCATAAAGTTTGTACTTCAGCATATTCACTATGAGATAATCTCTCGTCTGACTGAACCCAAGCTTGTCCATAAAACTTTCCCAAGGATATTCACCTTTCAGTGAGCATATATCTATCTTTACCTTACATTTATCACACCCTACAGCAGAGCAATCCAACCATTTCCTGTCCAGGCCTGTAGATAGCATTCTTGTAAGTTGAACTTGCAGATGCAGATGTGCTTCATCTTCTGCTGCACCTTTAGTAGCAAAAGAAGATGCTACATGTGATGGATTTTCACAATATTCAAACTCCCGGACCTCACTGCATGCTAACCTATTGCTGCAGGTAACATAGAATGGGACTCGTCCAGGAGCATGACAAGGAACTCGACACCGAATAACAGTTTCAGAGAGAACTTCGGCAGGGACCTCATCTTCACCAAACATGCAGCACCATTTATGACGGCTAGAAAGATTTTTGTCTCCAAGAAAAGTACCTGTGATTAAAACCTGAGAGGAAACAGAAAGAATATATCAACATTGTCAGATGTAATTAATAAATAATTCATCAAGCAAACTCAAGAAACTAATTATTAGAATTCTGGCAGAACTCGAATTTGCAATTAATCAGCACTGACACCTTTGTTTCAATCCCTGAATAGGCCCAGTCTGGTGCAAAATCATTGATACTGAATAGCTGCTCTTGGGAAAGAGAAGGGCCTAAAGAATCAGTATCCAACTGCATATGGCGTGATAAACTGGAAACTTCTTTATCATCATTCGCAGCATCAAGGGTATTCCAGTAATTTCCAGAATCGGATGCCATCAAGGAATCATCCCCACCAATTTCTTCCATCCATTTCCCAAAGCTGTCAATTTTCTTTAGCTCTCCAGCTTTGCCATATTTAAGCCCACCTGTTCGTTCACTGTCTTCTGGCAGTGCAGATGAAGCTCCTACAGCCTGAATGGAGGACTAGTTTTGAAACAGTGAATGTGATGAATGGACATTATGCTCCTATGGTAAAAGAAATTGTACCAGTATGCCAATGGTGAGTTCATAATAGATACTAAAACAGAATAGTATGATGTTGCAACGGCTACGTATTTTGCAGTAAATTCTTTCAGCATATTACTAGTCGGCCAACCATATCATCTTTTACATGTTATTTAGAGCTCAAGGATTGTTTTATATTAAAAGCAAATACACAAATGATAAATGCCATTGAGGTCAGCATTGGCACAAAATGAATCTTTTTACAAGGTCTCATTACTTCTATATAATATAGATAGATTGGAGGCAGATAATACTTGAATCATCCAAAAATGAATGTCTTGCTTTCTATTGTAGGCCTCTTGGAAATACTTTCCAGTTCTATGAAGGTGGATTACCCGCAAAGGTTGGGGAAGCATTGTTTTTGAACAGAGTAATGATCAAAGATTACTGTGCAATTGTCTCATTAATTCTGAAAACCCTCTGAATTACATCAAGTAAAGTTGCATCCCTTATCCTCCCTCCAGGACAAGGATGTGACTATTAGGAAAAGACCTAGCCTCTGAGTAATACAATAACATACACCACTATATTCATTCCTTATCCTCTTACAAGGATGAAAACTAAATCTACTAGTTTGTCTTTGGGATAGCAGGAAGGATACGGACATTAACAACTGGAGAATACTACAGGAGACACACACCTGAATTACTTGAGGACTTGCCACATCTAGAGAGAGTCCATCTGCATCCAATCTCGCATCTGTTAGCTTGTGAGACAACAAATCAGCTGCATCAGGCTGTCCGAACAAGAATTTTTGTTCAACTGCAATATTGAACTGTCTTCCTGAGCTATCACCATCAGTCCAAAGAGACGAGCTAGTTCCAACATTATAACTTTCTCCGTGAAGCCCTGGATGAGGAAGATTCCTTGACAACTCCAACCCCCCTGGAAAACCGACAAGAGTCTTGCATTAAGTTTGTTTCACTTCTTTTCTTCTTCTTCCTTTTACTTCTCCTCTCCCACCCCCCCCCCCCCAAAAAAAAATCTTTTCTTTTTCATTTTTGCTTGGTTTCTTTAAGATGATGTTATCGTATATAATAAAACTTTGTTGAGATACAGCAAAGTGTAATCCACAACATCAACATACTACTATTGAGATACAGCGAAGTGTCATCCACAACATCAACATACTACTATTACTTAATATACATGTTACTGTGGGAACAAGTAATATCTATAAAATTGAAATACTCTACAATATATGGACAGTTAAAATATTGGGAAAATAGTATACATAATAGAAACCATACAAGTCACGCATCATATATATCCTATGTAATATATACATATAATCATTTTCCTGTCAAAGGAAATATCATATTTCTGTTATTAATATGAAAGTAACAACTTACTAAAATGATCATTACTTTCCAGTGTTCCAACTGAAGAGGTATTAACAGATCACAAACATTGAGTATGAAAATCTAGAGAGAAGGGGCACAGGAAGAGCCAAACATTGACGAGGTCAAATAATGAGAGACGAGCCCCTCACTCTCCTTCACAAAGAAGAAGGAAAGAAGTGTATGTACTGTGCAGCATGAGGTATTAGTTGTGAAGGCTCAAATACACGTATCTTAAACAGAAGATATGAAAGTATGGAAGAAAACAATTAAGTAAGTTTCCTTCTAAAAACAATGAAGTCAGGAAAACAAAAAGAACTTGTTTAAATATTTAATTACTCCTCAGTTCTGAACCTTCACTTGCTTAGATTCAAGGAACTGTCTTCGTACAAAGATATTTCCTGCATTACCAGAAAGTACAAAAGAAAGCTGGATTTTGGTACAAGACGAAAATAGGGCATGAAAAGAGTAGAAATGCAAACATACCACTCAATTTGTCACCACCGACAGTGTTGTTGTCAGGTACCATACCACGAGCTGAATGAATAAGAGACAAGGCCCATGGATTTACACCAGAATCTGATTCTTCAAATTCTGAGGATATTCTTTGCTCATTCCAACCAAATGTATTGGACCTCGATGCATAAGATGCTTGACCTGAGAGGCTTGCAGAATGAGATTGCTCGAAGTAATTTGTAGAAGGAGTTAGGGGACTCTCCAATTGTGAGATAGGGTCGGCTGCAGATAACAAACGGGAGACACCTTGCTTGTACCCCTGCACAGTATTTACCGGAGGAGACTGAATTAATGTCCTACGCCATGTTAATATGGTAGGAGTGTCAAAATTGACAAAGTGAAATAATATGACGCGTAGTTAGACATTCACAAAGAAGACCCATACAAACTAAATAATGAGAGATTACATTACAGACTTTCTGACCAGTAGCTCGGTTAACTTAAAGAATAAGAAAAACGACAATGTTATGATGATTCAGCAACTAAGGACCCTTAAATTATTTCCAATAAGAATCAACAAGCTGATATAGAGAGTATCATCTCTCCCAGGATAGCTTCTCCCACAGTAAATCATTTTTGCCTCGTTATCTGGAGCAGACCACTTTCCTAATTTAAACCCAAAACGGATGCTAAGTCAAATATATATACTCGTAATATGTTAGAGTGTTTTCCCCATGATGAAACAAGAACTATTCTCTAAGTATATGGATGGTATATGCATCATCATGCACACAAAATTGAAGAGCAGAAAAATGATATCTTTAAAAAGCAAGCATTTTCAGAGACTTATCTATCCTGTAAGAAATTGCAATGACTTTCAAATTTTACCTCCTTGACTTCTCGGTAATGTACAAGGACTATGTTTTCATACCGCCTGAAAAACAGAAGTAAAATGGATAAAAACCATCAATGATTAAATCCAGAAGAAAGTTGCCATTAACTACTTACTCGTCAAGCATCCAATAACTTCGTCTCTGAAAGTTTTCATTGTCCTCTCCATGAGCATAGTAACAGTGCAAAACATCAATACTGCCTGCCTGCAAACCAGAACCAAGATAAGACAGAATGTACTTCGCTGCACAGAACGTACTTGTCCACATCTTCAACTTGAAGTGGTTATAGAACAGTGGAAGTCAAACATGCACAGTTCAAAAGATTTACTTAGATCATTAAGGCAAAGGGTTCATATGCTTAGGTTTGCCAATCCAATACTTAAACCACCTAGAGATTTTCAAAAGACAAGGTTACGTTGTGTCTGAAAAAACTGAATAGAGAAAAAGAGATTGATCTCCAACTTAGTTGAATATTGGTAGTCACTTGCAGTTATTCAGCTAATATGACCCCATCAAATTTACTCACCTTATTAACCCCTCCCTTCCTCCTCACCTTATTATTCCCTTCCTATCCCTATCATCTTATTGCAATAATTTGAAACCTCTTCCCTTGTTAGCCCGAAAATACCTAGTCATTCAGTCACCTTCAAAGTGCCACAATCCAAAATGGACAAACTTCAGTGCACCACTGACCCCCTGAGCTTTTTGTCAGTAACCAATTCTATCAATCCATCTCAGCAACCTACTCACTCTCCTTGTTTGATAACTTGACAAACTATCATGCAGTTAGCTACAGCTCCCTCCCATGTAGAGGGTGTGATCTCCATCTTTTAAGCTGGAAAGCTCATTTAGCTAGTTGAGTTCAGGACCTCTTTAGTCGTTGCCAGTTCCCTTCCCTCCTCATATATGAACTTTGAACTTAACTTCTAGTCATAGATCATCTTCAAGGGATTAACGCAAACCCAGAAATGGAAAGGAAAGTAAAATTATTGCTTCCTCTGAGGATAAGGAACTACCAACCCCAACCAAAAAATAAAAATAAAAAAAGAAAGAAAAAGAGGGGGGGGGGGGGGGAGGGGGAGAGAGAGAGAAGGAAATTGGGAAAGACAAGGGTCAAGACAATGTCGTATATGATGGCACAAACTCACGGAGATGTTTCTGGTATCAATTTATATATGCCTAGTGAACTTCTTTCTTCACTAGATATTCAATTATATAACTCTCGTAGATACTGGCCTACATGTCAAATAATCAGCTAGAAAGCTTGAAAGATAAATATACATGTAGGTCAAGACAGGCTAGCTAGCTACACACCCAAACCTTTACTAACTAGAGATAAACAGTTAGCTAAGGGCACCGTTACCTTGGTAGTCTTTACCACTAGGAAGAATTAGCAAACAAAAGCGAACATACAAATAAGAGAATAAACAGCAAACCTTCAACTTTTCATGAGCTTCTTTGACTGTTTTACCATCCTTTTTCTTCCTCCAACAATGACCATCCTTACGAAAATATCTCAATACTTTACGATCAAAGAGAAACAAGGAACCAGCTGAAACAAAAACCAGAAGTTATATCATGGAATACGATCATACATATTAGCAAAAGTGATTATAGAAATGATCGCAAAAGAATTGCTTGATTGATGCCATCACCTCTACCTATCAGAATATGCATCCATTTTGGCTATGCTCTGTACCACTTTGCTTAATCTAGTTTCTAAGAACGCACTCATTTTCCATTTGACATGTTAAATCATATCATGTGCTATTTTCAACATGTTACTTTGCCTATTATCATTTTATACATTATTGCAGTGACTAATATTTCACATAATTTGCCAAATATCCCATAAAAGTTCAACACTAGGGGAACCAAAGTACACAAGAAAGCTAATATCGAGTAAGACCTGGTGGCCTGACAGGTGGTTCAAGAGTCAATTGAAACCTTTGGTAGTTGCGAAGAATTTCACAAATTTCAGCTGGTCGGAGCCAGCGGTACTTTGCTTCTTGCAGTATTTGACTGATGTCTGCCAATAAATAGAAGACAACCATAACAGATAAGAGTAAACATCTATGCAGTAATAAATTCACTAGAAATTGTATACCACCAGACTATCAGCATATGCATACACAAATATCAGCATTTAACACTTGTCCTTTCCCTTTGACCAGAAGAAAAAGGATAAAGCACAGTAAACCCAATTAAAAGAAGTTTCTTACAATTGACACCACAAAATAAAAACTACCAAGAGCAATACAGTACCATGTTATGAAAGAAATCAAAATGCGAAAACAAGATTTTCCGGGGCATCGCAAGAAAATGGGAATTCTTTATCCTTTTACTTTTTGAATTTGTCTTTACTTGCATTTTTAGTTTTGTTATACAACTGAGAAAGATTAAACACTTATATGAAACTCCAACCTTATAGAGTGGTGATAGTTACAAAGATGCATAATACACGTCTTCAAACAGAACACATGTATGCGCCTGTATGTAATGTATGCACTGTAAAGTAATTGATTCCACATTGACATCAACTTTTGACTAATAAGTTTAGTAACTAAGCAAAAAATAAAAGAGAACGGCAAAGAATTGATAATCAAGAATGTGAAAAATCTATACATTAAAAATCGCACATTCACAGATATATAAAGATGCATAAGATATATCCATATGTGTCCATATTGATATGTATGTATAGGCACACACAAACACAAACAAACTAAATACGTGTCCACACGCATAACTTAAAAAAAGAAAAACTAAAAGAAAGACAGGAATTTAATAAAGAAAGTGAAAATCACATAAGCTATATTAAAAATGGCAAAATTGAAAGAAATGCATGAACACATACATGTACCCAAAGCAAAAACAAGAAACAAAGTAGAAGAAGCAAATGAAAAATAAAAACTGAAGAAGAAGTAGCAAAAGGCAACCATAACTACAGAGACAAATATACCTAATTGTTGATTAGGAATGTAACGACGCGTATCAGCCATTGCAGATTTCTTTCGCAAGAAAAAATTTGAAAACCCTAAAAACACCAAGAAGAAGAGCCAAATGTTAAAAAGAAGAACAAAGAAAACGTCACTCTTCCGATTCTGTTTTTGAGTTTGTTGCTAATTGATTAACTGCTTTGGGTTTTAGAGCATCATGTTATTATTAATAAACATATATGTGTATGTGTATCTACATATATAATGTATATGATACATAAAATAAAGCGTGGTCTGTTGCAAAGTCAAAGCATACTTGTTCACACTCTGTGATGGGTAAACTGGTGGGAACCACGCAGAGATGTTATTGTCATTACATATAATCTATAGTATATAATATATAATAATATATATATATATATATGTAATCTATACTTTGTAATAAAACAAAATAAATTGTAATTTTATGCTGCTAAGTGATGCTTTATATAATAAATTTTTCATAATTATTTATCAATTAAATATGCCTATTTTTAGGTCATCTTTTGTTTTCTATTATTTATTCAGTTCTATTCTTATATTAAATATTTTAATTTAATTAATATTATGTCCTTTCTTAATATATTATCATTGTTTTATTAATTTCACAAATATAATTATTTAAATAATTAATTAATAAGATGCAAAAATTCTATAATTTTAATATATTCTATTACAAATGTCGTTTCCCGTGCATCGCACAGGTTTCACACTAGTATATATAATAAAGTAAAATAAGTTATAATTTCGTGCTGACAAATGGCGCTCTATATAACAAACTTTGCATAATTACTTATCAATTAATTAAATATGCATATTCTTAGGTCATTTTTTGTTTTCCATCATTTATTTAATTTCATTCCTCTATTAAACATTTTAATTTAATAATATTATGCCTTTTCTTTATATATATCATTATTATTTTATTAATTGCATAGTATATAATTGTTTTAGTAATTATTTAGTAAGATGTAAAAACTCTATAGCTTTAATATATCCAATTACATATGTCATCCCCATGCATCGCATGGGTGTCACACTAGTAATCTAATACTGAAATTTTTCCCTTTTTTGCAATTTGGCTTTTGTTTGTTTGTTCTTTTTTTTTTTTTTTTAAATACTTGCCTTTAAAATGGTTCAAAAAACTAAGAGCTAGCTTGGCGATCAGTTGAGGAATTTAGTTTTGTAAAAAGGTTTTTTTTTAAAACAGACTTTTTGTCAAATGAACTTTCTGTGAAAAGGAAAAAATGTGTTTGGTTATTTTTATATAAAATAAAAATTTTACCAAATAAGATGATATTTGGTTTTATATTTAAAGATAACGCTTAGTTGTCTAAATTATTAAAAAAGACATTTTTTTAACTAATATTATTTACTTTCTACAACATGCTATTTTATTTATAATTCTACTTGTTTAAAAAAATTCTCTAAAAGATTATAACTACCATTCAAAATATTAATAACAAAAATAAAAATATTTTAGCAAAAGTTTACCAAAGGTCACTGCAATGCATTATATCAACTCTTTTTTCTTTTTTTCAAATGCATCATGAAGCTTCAAGTTTCCTTGCAAAAAAAGTTGCATAATGAAACAAAATAGGGCTAATAAAATAGTATAGCAACCTCTAATATAATTTACCCTAAATAAAATTATCCAGACCAACAATTAGTTATACTACTCATATTATAATTCAATTAATTTGTCAAGATTGTTAGTAATTTATGGATAAGTGTATGAGTATTTCAAGATTGACTTGGACTTGTTTGGATTGACTTTTTTTTAAAACGCTTTTTTTAACAGCTCCTAAAAAATAGTTTTTTTTGAGAAGTTGAAAATTTTGACTTCTAAAAAAAGCTGTATTTGAGCTTTTTCAGATTTTTAACTTTTTTGAAAGAGAAATCAAAAAGTTATTGCAAATTTAATATAATTTTTTTTTTAAAAAAAAGTATTTTTTTCTGAAAAAAAAAACCTAATCCAAATAGGCCCTCACACGATAGTCTAGTTAACCTAATGTAATGAGGCTATGAAGTTAAACAATTCACATCTCTTTCTTTCTTTCTTTCTTTCTTTCTTTCCTTTTTTTAATTATTATTATTATTATTATTATTATTATTATTATTATTATTATTATTATTATTATTATTTTAGAGTTGCCAAAACCAATCCATGCTGATGTTTTTCTTCTCGAGGTTACTTCTAAAATAGGGTAAGATTCACTATCCTCTCAAATTTATTTTTCCGTCGACTTGGGTGCCACATGCTTAAGTGGTAGTTGTTTTACAATATTGGCACTTTTCTTAGAGGGTGTATGATCTGGTCCAGAATTCAATTTAAGATAATAGATGCGTTTGTTGTAAATGAGAAGTTTTTTATTTTTACTGTTTCTTAATAAATTTTAGAAAAAGCTTGCCACTCGGGTTTCGGCTTTTTTGTAATTTTAAATACTTAAAAACAAAATTAAGTTTGAACAAGTTGTTTACTATTTTATTTTTACTTTTTTATTGCTAAACTATTTTTATCCTTTGTTTTTATCCTTACCTTTTATCTTTGTAGTATTTGTGATAATCTATATACTTATATTATACATGTCATAAATTAAATTATAATGTTCCAATAATACACTTTTGAAAAAACAAATAAATTAACTAATCTATATTTTGTTTTAATTGACATCTTGTTTTGATATTATTAATGGTAACTTTGACAATATAAATTACTTGTCAACACTACATTACTAACCAAATATGTAAATGATTATTTTAATAATTATAAAAAAAATTTATCCAAACACATTACCAATAATCAAAAATAAAAAAAAGGTCACTTAAAATTAAAAGTACTTTAATTAAGTATCTTTTTCCTTTTCATAAACCAATCAAATGCCCTTTTATGTACAATGTTTTTGCAATTTTTTGACATGTAATAATATCATGCATTAACATAATTTTTTTTTAATACATGCATACAAGAAATGAATAAAAGCAAAGGAATGTTTTAATCGGAAAGTGCGTTAGCCACCCCTAGCACTCTGATTTCTGCTTCCACAATGCAGCCGTTCTTGGTTAGTAAACCAACATTTGGGGTACTAAAATAAGCCATTGAAACAAATCTTGGCCAACCACAGAAGGGGTTCGACGCGCTAAACCAGTAAGTGGCTGCAAAAATGAAATAAAGAAATGAAAAATTAAAGATATATATATATAGAGAGAGAGAGAGAGAGAGAGAGACAACTAATAATAATTAACTTAATTTCCTCCAAAATATAACTAATATAATTAACAAATATTGAGAAAAGCATTTACATAACTCATTGCTGTTTGATTTATATATATAATTAAAAGTACCTTTGCCAAAATAATGTTTGGCGTAAAGTTGGTCGAGCATGCGCAAAGTAAACTCAGCATGAACTTGAGATTGGGGAGGAAGGCTTGCAGGATCAGCCAAAGCCAGATACAATGATATGTAATTGCCTGCTCCACTTCCTTTCCCTTTCGGATATATTTGTATCGTCCTGATGAATATAATGAATCAATGCATTAAGATACATAACCCCACAATTCATTACTTAATTATCATATTATAATATATAACTAGGGTGTATCCCGTGTGATTCATGGAATAAATGATTATTTTTAATGTCTTTGTTTATAATTGTAAATAAGGTAAATATATTACTTTATAATATGTGTATATATATATATATATATATATATATATATATAATTTCCAATAATTGGACTCAAATATCAAGTATATTTGCAGGATGGATGCATGGTTTAGTAGGTACATACCATTTGTGATCCCCAACAGTGAAGCGCATGGAGTCTACACATTCAGCAGTTAAATCGGAGAAGTCGGGTATTTTCCAAAGTTGCTTGTGGAGAATGGGTTCCTTCAACATCGATAACACCTCTCCTTTTCCAGTCAATTTTTCGAGGCAGACATACACCTCTGCCCCGAGTACACAAGTATCGTTTACAAGATATCCATTGCAAGGATTATTGAGATCGGCCAGAGGAATGAGCTTGTCGAAGCCCCATTCAGATTTTAACCCATGGAAACGTCTTCCTTTCTCCTCCATGTCTAATCAATTAATTATACAAATAAATTAAAAAAATAATCCCAATTTTACTCCTTTTTGTGTGTGTGTGTGTGTTTTTCATTCAGGATAAGTAGAGGTTATACGTATGTACGTACCTCTAACCACTAAATAGCAATCACGGTTCTGATCAAGCAAGAAAATCCGAAAAACTGCATGGACCTCCCATCCAGGACGAAGAGAACTAGTTTCTACCATCTTTAGGTATACAGAGATATGATCATTTATGTTTTTGCTTTTGTTTCCGTTTGGGTAAATCCCTAATTTCCTGCAAATACACATCAATTAATTATATGTTTTTTAGAGTTAAGATTTCAGATAAGTATATATCAAACACAGCAATAGTAGCGTACCATTTGTAGCCACCGGCTTCAAATTCACTTGTATTATATCGCTCGATATTGTGTTTAGCTAACGACGAACATGATTGAAGTTTGACGACATAATGGGATGGTGGTATATCCGAGATTGATCTTGAAATCCCTAAAAAAAAATATAGAGAGAGAGGAAAAAGAAAGGTAATTAGCAGAATATAATGATATATATGAAAAAGGGACATGCTACATATATATATATATATATACATATATATATACAGTGCTAATACAGAGATCAGAGATGTACAAACGATCATCTAATTAACACGCGTAAGTGCAATCTTAATTGTTAACATCACATATTGGTGCTTAGTCGTTTAATTACTGGCTGTAGTTGATACACAGAAACAGGGTAGATGTGGAGATACCATCTTGATCACAAGAGCTAAGATCTGCCGCCATCATCATATTTGTATAGAAGCGCAGAATTAAATGGAACAAACTAGTAATGGCACATGCTTATTAGTTTAGGTCATGTACTTAAAGACATAGGGTCGGTTCGTCGGAGAAAGCTTGTGACGGGGTTCAAGAAGCTGCATAGGATCCTTTTTTTTTTGCTAGGCCTGCATAGGATCCATTGCTTAAACAAGATTATTTTGTTTTTTCATAAAATGCACGCTTAAGCAAATATATATGTACATACGTAATGACATATCTGGACTTGAAGATTGTTTGACGTATTGGGAACCTGATCGAATATAATGTGTCTTGATTTGCGTTTAATATGCAGTTGGCGTCAAAAAGATTCTTACCAGCATTTGAAGACTTTGTTGGTCGCTTACTTGACCCCTGAGGCCAAAACATTCGAAATTTCCAGCATCGATCCAAGACTTGCTCGTGATAATGAAATATTATTAAGCATATTAACATTCTCTTCTAGGAACTTTCTGATAGCATTTAATGGATCCTTAATAACGTGCATCTCTAACGGTAGGATTAGACCAAATTTTGCAAACAAATCGGTGTATATATCTATTTCTCTATAAATATGTGATATCCTAAACCTTGAATGTGTAAGAATTCTCTTATATTCTTCCACCCAAAGGTGAGGAAGGTCCTATCTATTGCATAGAACCATCAATCTCTAATGTTGTTGTGCCTTGTTTGATGGTTTCCTCCATATCTTCTGTAGAGTGCTCTAGCTTCAGCTGCGTTGTTGGTAGTCAACCTGAGATTTACAACAAATCCAAAAATCAATCTACCATATCTATCACGGAATAACTCCCCTATTGCATCACATCCTGGATTTTTCTTTAAATATCCGTCGATAAAAAGCTTTCAATGATTCCTCATGATTGTCTATTTGACATAAGCTTGCGATGGACAATGGATGCGCTTCTCTCCATGATCTCCCATGCATCCTTAACTTCACTTACACTTCACTCGTACTTTTCTTTGTGATGCTTATCTTACTATATTTTGCCAGCACGGGATCAAGACTAAAGGCCTTCTCATTCCTCCACTTTTTCAATCCACTAAAGAGTGATAGCAAATGATACCATTGATGGTCTTGGATATTATCACTTACCCAATCACTCCAAGGTTGACACTTGAAAACTTTGTGGTTTCTATTTGGTTGGATACCAATCTATATCTCCTCTGCTAATTAAGTAAGCATTCTTCAAGTATATGCTCTTCATCTTCCAACATCGCTCCACACCCAGTACACTCTGCATTATCCACAATCCCTCATTTAGCCAAATTAGCCCGACAGGGCAAACGTTGATGGGGCGGCAATGATTTAGCCCACCTGTTTTTATAGTTTATAGAATAATAAAATAATAATGTGTTTTTTTTTTAAATTTTATTGTTAACTAATTTTTAATAATAATTATTTTGTATGAGAGATCTACAATGTTTGAATATAATATTTAAATTAACAAAGTAATATAGAAGAGCAGATGACATAAGACATTAATAAAAAGGACATATTTTCTTATTAATTCTTTTAAGTATAGTCGTCAGTAATAATAAAACATAAATAGATAATAATAATAATAATAATTAATAAAGAAGCAAATGGATCAGTCAAAAGTGTGGCGAGTAAAATGACGAAAACGCCCTTGGCAGTTGGAGTAACAACCAACAACCAGTCTACCTCGCCTCTATGTGCTGGCGTCTACAAACTTGTTTCTCTTTTAGTTTTAGCGGATCCTTCCACAGACCACAAACACAACTAACTACCTACTGATCTAACTGGTGAATACGAGGAGAAACACAAACAGAGAAAAAAAAAAAAAAAAGAAAGAAATTATGATGACGATAAGGGGAGTGAATACGACGTCGTCGTATAAACCACCATCACCGTCCTCCACCACCACCACCCAAGCATACGGAGAGGCTTGGTACTGGGACAAAAGATACAGCGCTGCAGAAGTAGCTGACAGGCCTTTCGATTGGTACCAGAAGTACATTTCTGTCGCCTCTCTTCTCCACCTTTACATCCCCCTCCGAAACCATCCCCTACTTGTCGTTGGTTGCGGCAATTCTGGTACTTATTTTCTTGTTTTGCAATTTGTCCTTTTTCTTTGGTTTTCTGCTTCAGATTTTGCAACTTTCCAGCTGAGATTTTGTTTTATTGTTGACGGGGGGGGGGGGGGGAAGAAAGAAAGAAAGAAAAGAAAAGAAAAGGAAACCTTACACATCTCTCTGATACTGATAATGTCATTTCCGGCCTCCAGCTTTCAGCGAAGGCTTGGTTGATGATGGTTATGAGGATGTTGTCAACATTGATATATCTTCAGTGGTAATTGAAGCAATGCAGATCAAGTACTCCAGTCGTCCCCAGCTGAAATGTAACCAACCAACCTTAACCATCTTCATCTTAATTAATTTGTTGCGTTTCATCTCCTATTTACATGTGTTAATTCTACATGGTTGCAAAGTTTTTATTCTATTGAGTATTTGAATATTCACCAATACTTGGATAATCAAATTCTAGACAGGCAAACAATCTACTATAGAGCAAGGGCGTCTGGAAAACTGCGCACATTCTTTTTCCTAGTGAAATTCTTCTTCGTGCAACTGCTTAAACTTTTGTAATTGATGCTCTTTGCTTCTGAGTTATATAATTCGGTTGATGATGCCATAACTTTTGAGCAGATATGCAGATGGATGTCAGAAATATGAGTTCCTTTGGAGCTGGATGCTTTTTTGCTGTTGTCGATAAAGGTATCCTTTCGCTGCACCCTTTATGTCTGTTGAATCTGAATGCGCTTGCTTATACATATCTTCTCTGCAACACGTTCTTCCAGGAACTCTGGATGCTATCCTGGTGAGTACATCATGTCGCCATAGACATCTTTGAGTACAAAGCTGTTTTCATATATCAAGTGCTTATCTACAGTGTGGAACAAATTCTCGGCAAAATGCTGTTATGATGCTTGAGGAGGTCTGCAGGTACTTAAAAGAATATTGCAATAGATCTTAGTTCATATTAGTGGCTTTCGTGATACTCCGTCTTCCTATTTGATTTCTCCACAAATTGAAGCAGTTGGTGAAAAACTTTAGGGTACTCAAGGATGAAGGAGTGTACATTCTGGTAATTACCTTTTACTCTTATCCTTGCAACCAAAGTCCTCAATTTTCTGCACCTTATATATATATACATATATATGTTTCCAGCTTATTCCAAATGTTTCTTCAGATTACGTATGGAGCACCAATTTACCGGCTACAACTGCTGAGAGATTGTTGCTCATGGACAATTAAACTACATGTGATAGGTTTGTCATGTTTCCAATGGATTTCAGTTTCAGAACACAAGAGACTTCTCTTCCTGTTTTCCTTTTCTCAAAAATCGTGAATAGGCAAGTAGGTTCAGGACTTTTTCTCATGCTATTCTATTTTGCTAGAAGTAAGAGTAAGATCATCTCATATTTAAATTTCTTAGTACAGTATTTGGCATCTCAATCATAGTTGAGAAAACTGCTGCTTGTATCTGACTGAAAGAAATCTAGTTTGGTTTTTCAGAAAATTAAGGTGCTATCTTTCTGATAAGCTTATTTGAATCTGTTTTGCTCCCCTTCCCTCCAGAGGGAAGGAGAAGTCTAAAAAGTTTTTATACTAACTGGCAAAAACTAGATTTAATAAATCTGGGCAGCCTTAGATCTTTGTATCCCAAACTAAATGTAGTTGTGGCAGTAATATAAGTGGGAAAGGGAGTAATTTCTGTAGAGGTAATATAAAGGACTTTTTGATCATGGATGGCTGAGGTCTGATGAGTTCATCATTCGTGTGCTACTTCCCACCAATTAAAGATTAGCAAATACTAATTTTCAAATGTATATGTGTCACCATCAAAGAGAAAAGCTCGAAGCAGAAAACACGGGAGCTGACATCCCCCATTCCATTAGATGATGACGGAAGCTCTGTGGAGGAAGTGTTGGGAAAGAATCCTGATGTGCATTACATTTATGTCTGTATTAAGGTCAGTACACTACGAACCCTGTGAACAAAACAATCTTTTTGCTTCTCTGAGAACTTGCTTTATACTGAAAGAGATACATCTTTGAAATTTCATAGCATTGCCTAGCTTGCCTTTGAACTGTGTTGGCTACAACTTTGCTCTCTACTTCTTCCCTACTAATAAATTTATCCTGCATTTCAGGATAATCTGAGGCGGCTGGCGTGATACATGAATCAGCAGCAGCACGGTGCGGGAGGGGAGTGGATAAATTTTTAAGAACATCAACTGTCAGCATAGGGATTCTTTTTGTTTCCTCCCTTAAGGCAGTGGTCTTTTTGTATGAGATTGGCTTATAAGTTAGAGGTTAGTTTTGATTTGGCTCAGAAATGCATATTAAGTACTGGATATCGGAATTTGGATATACCATTGGAGCATATTGTTGTAATCTTATAATCTAACCACTGTGTGTGATGTCCATGCTTTCTTTTGAAGCAATGCATGGATTATAAATTCTCTTACAAAGCTTTGTGTTGTTTATGTATTAGCCCCTGCCAAAGTTTAGTAATAATGGTTAATATGGTCACCGGGGGAAACTAGTCTGTTACATGCGGCAATTAGTATTTGAGCACCGGGGGAATGGAAGCTTCTAAGCAAATGTTTGGTAAGTAGTTGATACGTCAAAAAGATGACAAGAGAAATTAAACTGAACCACCATCACACCACTTGCTGAATAACTCTTTTAACTACAGATTCACAGTTAAACAAGAATTTTCCATTGTCTTCCTACAAAACCTTATCTTGCTTGCTGATGATTAGTAAAGTAAGCAAATTACGAGGACATACTCTGCGCATCAAAACCACAAGACATGAATGTTGCAGAATAGTCAATTAACCAAACCAAGAACTACTATTGCGATGCAACAATCTCCGTTACTCACAAGCTTGTATGTGTCACATATTTCAAATAAACAACAACGATCACAATCAGTTTTAATCCACTTTAAAACATTTGATTATACGGCCTTACATATAGTACCTCCAGTAGATATCCATGGGGTTTACATATCCACGATTTAGTGGAAGCATTGAAATAAACAGAATTCCAAATTTCATTTATTTTTAACTTGTATGCGGTCTGAAGCATGTAACCAAAAAATTTGTCTTCTGAGCAACACTTGATTTGATCATTAATCACTTCAACTGCCCAGTGCAGAAAACCGAACACTCAACAGAAAATCAAATAAGTCAATGCTTTAAATATCGCATGAGTGTGTAACTACTGTACCCAATGAAATAATGTAATTCTCATTTACATGCATTTTGAGCTCATCCCAACAACTAAATCTGTCAAGAGTGATAGAAAGTTTGCTGATAGGAGATATAAATTGGTCAAATAAATTGGAAAAGAATGGAAAGATACCCCCGAAATCTTGTATATTTTATTTATACGTGAACGTGAAGTCACCCCAAAAGCATATCTTGTCTCTAATGATTGACACTGGTTCACCATCAAGAACTTTTTATCTTTTTATCCAACTTTCTGTATCTGCTTCTCCACTTACAGCTTCACAGTTTCAGGTCTTTGACGTGCAAAACCAGGCTGAATCATGTAGTTTATGACATGTGGTCCAAAAATAAACACAAACCAAAAAGGCTGCATCAGTTCCAGAAGAAAGAAAACTCAAAGGTATTTTAAAACTACTGAGACATTGCAGACACTTGGAAAAATTCCAAGACAAGGAACTCTTCAAGAGATCCTCTAATCAGTCACCTTGCCATGCTGAAATGCAACAACACATATGATTGTAGACCAAACAAATTATCTGACTTTCCTCTGTCAAATATTACAATACTGAAGGATATAATAGAAAGAGAATGATTCATACCTGGAGGAGTATGGATGGAGCTGCTGTAGTTCCAGTTGTAACATGGGTTCTGGTCTTTCTTCCATTTAAAGTGACAACTGATGGACTATTAGCTGTAGTTATATCCCAAAAGCTCCGTTTTTTGGTTGTGGGAACTGGAGACAAAAACCGGTGACTGGGGCTTTTCAACTGACCCTCGGTTGGTTCTCTAGGTCGTAAACTAGCTCTGGTCACTACGCTCTTTGCTCCTTCTGGCTTTGCTACCTGTCTTGAAAGCTGACGAATGAAATCATCCTTCTGCTTCGTCTGCAGCGCATGATCCTTCTTCATTCTCCCAATTTCTGACTCCAACAACCTGACAGTTTTCCTTAGCTCCTTAACTGTCTCATCTGCTCCCTTTTTCTTTGATTCTGGTGTAAAACAATTGCCAGTCAAGAAAGATGATCGTGGTTTTCGTTTTTCCTTTCCTTGAGCAGAAGATGGTGCAGGCGACAATTGAGAGGAAACTGTAGAAGGAGCAGGTGAATAGTTCGCTGCCAAAGTCTGTGCTTGAACAGTCAGTAGCTTTTGCTGCTGGCGAGCCAACAGCATTCTCAGTTCACGGTTTTCTTTCTGCAACTCGAGTAATAACTTGGCCTGGTCTGTTTCAGATTCAGGAATTTGTATCTCCTTATTTGTATCACCAGCCTGTGGAGTAACACATATATGAGTTCCAATCCTCTATATGTCCAATTGTCATCATTCAGATAACTCTTTTGATTGTTATGCCAAGTGCGCAATGAAAAATTTTCCATTTTTATAACAAACATAAAGAAAGAGATTTAAAACAAAATTAGAAAGCCATTATTTTGTTTAGACATGAATGTGAAGGATGAGAAGGAAATAATGGCACAAAGTTTTATCAATTGGTTTGTTGAAGAACTCTTTCTGGCGTAACTTCAAATAGTCATAACTTATAAAGTATATATGCAATTTGATATTGTATGAATGATTTATTCATCAGACACAAGGGAAAAGAAACAGAAAAGGTAGTTCAAATATTGTTTACACATGCAAACAGCTATCAACAAACATATGAAAAATCCCCTAGTTACACGAGACACAAATATGCTTAAAAGCATATATTGATATGATAATTCACAAAGAAAGAAAGAAGGCAAAATAATGAATGAGCTGATGCAAGTGAATTTGCAATATAGAGTTAGAAGAGACTTAAAGGATACCTTTGTCCGGATCTCTTTTGCTCGATCAGCCCAATGTAGGGTGTTTTGAGTTTCACCAAATGTGAGATTGCTTGGGCTGATATTAGCTATCATCACAGTGTTGCAAGCTCCTCCCAGAGAATCCTTCAGCAGTTGGGTTAGCTTAGAATTGCGGTATGGAATGTGCTTCTTTCCCTCAACAAGAGCATTAATGCAGCTGCTCAGTGCAAGAAGAGACCTATTTATATTTGCACCCTCAAGTGATCTAAGGGTTCGCTGATCAGTAGCAAGAGCTCTCTCTGAACCAGCAAGATCAACAAGAGATAGTTTTCCAACTCTATTTACAATGTTACCCAAAGCATTCTTGAAACAGTATTCAACTAGAACCTGTATGTCATGTACAGGTGTTTGAAAAGGCAAAAAAGTGATAGTAAAAAAGCAGTAAAGCTGAACGGTAAGAAACCAAGATTACCTGCAGAATAGCATGTGAGCGTGATGAGGTTTCGTTGGCACGAGTTGGTTCTGTTGTTCGATTCTGATTACCTTGTTGCAATAATGCCATTACCTATGCAGAAAAATAGGGTTTATATTGGTGCAACAAATATGCCTCTTATTTCAGTTGATATAAAGGGCAGTAAGAATCATACTTCATCCGTGGAGTAAGCTCTATATTGAGTAAGACCTGAAGCCACAATCCCCTGAAAAATAGAATTTACATAAAGATCAGTAATTTATTTTGACAGTTACAAATTCTCAATGCTTCTGTGCTAGTCCTACACTGTGAAAAGAGAATTTTCATTTTGGAGCTGAAAAATTCAGAGCCCAAAATGCATATGCTTCAATATGGAGACAAAGAAGTTTGCTTCTGGTGGCGAAAGATATAAAGTCAAGAAGATTAACTACGTGAACGTGTAAAAAGTCCCTCTAGGTGTTGGTGTTTGCTCGCTTGATATTCTTTAGTGAGGAAATCTTAGCTTATGGTACATATTGAAAAGAAATTAACCAATTTTGTGAAATGCTAATCAAGAAGATCAACTCAGACATGCTTATCTTCTCTAAGCACCAGGGGCCTTCCAGGTGAAAGCAAATCTCTGACAGTTTCATTGTAAACCTCAAGATAAGATAGATGAACCACATGGTTCCCACCAAAGCTCCTCTGCCTTATCTTGTTAAAGAGATCCTTAATTGCCAAGACCATCACTCCCAGATTCTCCATTGAACCCAGCATTGTGTAAGTTTTTCCAGCTCCTGTAGCGCCATAACAAAAGACAGAACCATTTCTTCCCTGCAAAACAGCTTCAACAAGCTCCGCTGTTCTGAAAATGAATGCAATTGTTTGTCAAGTGCCTTCCATCTTTTCATGAAGGGGAAAAAGAAAGGGCAAAAATGAAAATGTGGAAAACCTTCTTATCACAAGTAATGAACTTGGTCGGTTCTTTCTAATAAATTCCATAGTGGATATTATGACTTATGAGCTAAGTTTGAAAGATCAGTGTTCTATCTTGAAATATCAAATATAAGACTGCTGAAACCCAATGCTTCATATCATATTATTTCAAAATGTGAATTAATGGATCCAACATCTACAGGACAATGTAATTTATTAAAAAAAAGATTTCATCTAGTCTACAGGGGAAAGAACCATCCCTATTATCTTTTCCCAAAATAAGTTATTGATTTACGTCTCTATAAGTGCTTAACCCAGCATAGGTCAGAACTTGAGATAAAAACTAAAATTTGTCAAGGAAAGATGTAAGAAAGCAATGTGGATTATTCGTCATGAGGCACATAAAGGAGGTTGCATTGAATCGACGTCGACATGGCAAGACTAAATTTTAGCATCAAACTGAGCGTTATCCTAATGCAATGGACGTTTACATACCATTATTTGAAGATTGTATGCTATCTAAGCGACTAAAGAGAGGTGGAACCTATTGAATCACATAATTGAATCCTACCCCTTTCCTATCTTCTCTTTCTAATTTATCTTGTCATATTCTAACTTTTGCTATAGAGGTGACTTACTGCAGCTGAGGGAAACTTCCAAATCTCATTACAGCACTTTACACATTAACCTCAGGTGATCTAAGATACCAAAGTTTGGTGCTTGCATAACATTATAATGAATGAATAATATGCAGTCTACCATTTTGCACCATGATTAGACTTCATATTTCAACTGCAGAATGAGATGTCATATAACTGCGAATACTTGCAATGTCCTGTATCACAGCCATGTAGGCTACCAAATTTGCAGAAATTCTGAACTATACGATATTAAACAAATAACAACATAGTAATTATTCACTGCAGAAACGTCAAGAGCTTATGAGTGAGATTATTGGCAGTTATATTTACATACGTTGTGGAGTAAACTTCCTGTTGAGTAGTGGATTCAGGAAATGAGGCATCGAATGTGAAATGGCGGCCTCGAACCCTCTTTAGCCTAAGATAATCATTCTCGTTGGCGAATTCAGTCAAGAAAACATCCCTCTTATTCACAATCTTCACACAACACCTTGCTCCACCTTCTTTCTCCTTTTTCTCCATCGGCCTTAGCCTCACGAAAACAAGAATTCTACTACCCTCGCTGTCCCCACTCTCCAATTCTCGTTCGTTCTCCTTCTTAGTCATTCCATGCTCACAATGTGGCAATGTCGTCCCACCCATTGACAATTTCCTAGCCACTGCGCTCGCCCCCCCATTCGCCTTTCTTCCACACGAAAACTGCACAATCCGGTCGCCACCAGGCCCCACCACTGCCACATTCTCCTCCGAATCCTCCACCATAGGCTGAGGCAAGACGTAAGTCCTAGTCACGCTAGTAGTATTAGGCATTGCATTTTCCTTCATAACATGACTAATTGGCTTTGTTTCTTTCAACTCTTTTCCCTGTTGTTCATCTCTTCTGCCCGAACTGAAGAGGTCTACGCTAGGATGGGTGGAAAACCTTGGGTCCTCATGCCTAAAAGTTGGGTTCTTGAGAGCAGCAGAGGCTTGCTTTTGCTGTTCATACAAAAGGGTCAAAGCTTTCATCTTTTCTTTAAGGCCATGGTGCGGATTTCTCATTTGGGCGTCTTGTTGATCAGGTTTTGGCCTTGTTCTCTGATCTCCATTTAGGCCATTGCTTCTTTGATGGTTGATGATATGGGATCTTGTTGACACAGGCATATTTTATGATACACAAATTCAGAAAAGAGAAAATATATCACTATCCAGACATGGCGTTATTAGTGCTTCTTGATGATGGGGGGGGGGGGGTTGGAAATCTCTGTTTGGATTGCACTAAAGTTGAAAACCTTTTTCTTGGAAAATGAAAGAATCTCGATGGAAAATGAGTGGAGTAGTAGTAGTCATGCAGTGAGAGAGCAGTGTTAGTGTAGGAAGGCTCAGCAGAAGAAATCAGAAAGAGGGGGGAGAGGATGAAAGATTTGCTTAAAATTTTTGAGATCTGAGTCGTTGATTCAAGGGAGATCAACGGTTGAGAATCATGGGGGAGGGGTGTTCTTTCAAGTGTACTTATAAAAAAGCAAGCCAAAATTAGCTTTAGACACTCTGCATTCGATTTTCTTTTAAATTTCTAATAATGAGAATTAAGCAAAGGGGTTGGTCTTACCTGGCAAAAGGAAAAGGAGGAGCGGAGTTAAGGCGTGGCCCTACTTTGATTTTCAAACTCGGGTAACGGTCAAAAGGTCGCATGGGAACAAATGGTCACTGACGAGGGTCAACCGAATGGAGTCCATTTCAAATATTTTGCCACCCGGAAAATCTTTGGGCTTTTCTAATTTAAATGCGAATTTACTAATTAATTAGATTAGATTATAACAGAAACGAATTCCATTTTATCTGCTCGACCAAAGGTAAATTGGTTTGTTTTCAAAGTTCAAACCCAGCTTTTGTAAAAGGGGTACCAGTCAGCTTTTACTTTTTAACCTCAAAAGAACTGTCGCTATTATTTTTTACTGCATCTTTTTTGCTGATTTTATTAGTGTATTGTAATTGCAGCGGTCAACTGGTAAAAAATAAAATAAAAATCTTACAAATTTATCAATTGTTGAAATGATCAGGACTTGTATATTTGTGGGGAGAGTGAGTTGGATAGACCTAAAATTCTAAACCCCGCTTTATTAGACAACTCTAATAATCACTAGAAACCCAACAACTAAATGTGATTATAGTGATCCATCTAAATATTCCATAAGCTTGCTTTCAAAATGTCCCATGCTTTCAATAATTTAGCTTTGCTTTATATTTAAGGGGAATGGATTTAAGTAGCTCAAAATGATTATAGTAGTCTTCTGGCTCTCTCTCTTTAAAACGTAACCCGCAAGTTACTCACATAATTACTGAATTAATCATAAGCATTTTCGGAATTGGCTAACTTCATTATGGAAATTTCTTGAAAATGGCAATTGCTTCATCAAGCTGTCATGGCGTACATGTGGCCAATACAATGCATGTGTTCCCGTGAAAATCTTTGAATTCGCGCACCTCGGTTTAGGAATTGCTTGTGTTCACTATGATGAAAGCTGTGTTCAACATCAAATATTCTAGTGTTCACTATATTCTAAATCAGTGTTCAATACCTCGCTGAACAGTATTCTTTTTTTTGTTGGGAGAATCAATAAATATGTATTTTATTCATTCAAAAGATTATATACAACGATAAAGTGCACAAAAAGTGACCTATACAAGAATGTCATCAATGTCCACAATTTACAAAGTTTCACATGCATTCTAGAAGAAGTGAATTTTCTTCCAAAAGAAATCTTGACTCTAATGTCATTGTAAATGGCATCAAAAAGTTGCTCCTCAATAATAGCTTTACCATTAAAGATCCTTCTATTATGTTCAAGTCAAATTTGATAATCTGGGACTCCAAGGAAAAATTTGAACAATGTGGCCTTCAAATTCCTGTCAAGTGCAAAAGGAGTGATGAATGGAAAAATGTCTTCCCAACTTGTCAAAGAATGATTGTAAGTAACAACTCAATGTCTCTTCTCCAATTTCATTTAGTGAATGAGCAATTAAAGAAAAGATATTCTCTTGTTTCCCACTTGGTCATAAAAGATGCAAGTAGTATTGATGTTACCTTTATGACAAAGCAGTCAGTATTTTGTGTTGAGCCATCTTTGCAAGCAAGCCATAAAATCATAGTATGTGAATGTCTTAGAATATGCTCCTTTAACCAGAAAGATGTGTGTTTCCCTCTTGAGGAAGGCGGGCTTGGCATTAGAAGAATTGAGGACATAAACAAGGCTTCTTTGATTAAGGTATTCTGCATACATATGCTTGCAAAGAGACTTCAACGAACAATTGGTTTCACATCAACTATATCAAAGGCAAATCACTTTGAATGTTGAAACCTTCATCTAATTCTAGTTGGATTCTCAAATCCCTTCCCAAATGTCGTGAACTCATTAAAGTTAAAATCCCGCATGTTGTGGGCAATGGAGAACAAAGTTTTTTTTTGTTTTTTTGGGCATGATCCTTGGCACCCAAGTGGAATTCTTTCAAACTTTTGGAGTGCACCCTCTTTGAAACCCAGTAGATTCAAGATGGTATCTTACTCGGTTTGAGTGACTCCACAAAGAAACAAGTTACTTTTGCCTTTGTTAACCTTTAAACCTGACATGTCATGAAAGGAATCAAAGGCGTCACAAATGTTGGCAATGGAGTTGTAACACCTTTGCAAAATATGAAAACATCATCCATAAAGCAACGATGGTTGAGCTTTAGTACACACTTCGGGTGATAATTAAAATCCTTCTTGTGCTCTAAGCTATTGAGCAAATTAGTAAGAAACTCTAAGCAAATCACAAAAATGTGAGGGAAAGAGGATCCCCTTGCCTTATCCCCTTAGCCTCGTTAAAATAACCTTTTAAACATCCTATTAGTAGCAACAAAAGACCTTGGAGTGAAAATACAAGCCATAATCCAATGAACAAAGGTAGGAGGGAAACCAAATGCCTTGAGAGTGTTTCTAATGAAATCTCAACTAATTGAGTCAAAGTCTTCAGGATGTCAACGTTTAAGGCACATCTAGGAGATATGTGGTTCCTCGAATAGCCTCTTAATAATCCATGGACAATGAAAACATTTTCGATTATGAGCTAGCCTTCCATAAAAGTAGATTGCTTCTAAGAGATAATGTATGGAAATCATGTTTGAAGTCTATTTGCAAGGATTTTAAAGATGCATTTGTACAAAGTGTTGCAACAAGAAATGGGCCTATAATCTTTGACCATGAAAGGGCTAGGATTTTTGACACAAGAGTAATAATGGTAGAGTTCAATTCCTCAAACATGTAACCAGATTCAAAAATGAAGTGATGGCTTCAATAATATCACTCCTCACAGTGTCCCAAGCATGTTTATAAAAATGAGAAGTATTACCATTTGGACCGAGACTTTTGTTGGGATTTAAGGAGAAAAAAGTTTCTTTAATCTTATCCGGGGTGATAAGAGCACTAAGTGCGCAAAAAATTTCATCTGGCATAGATTTGTTGAGCATGCAAGCAATATCATTTTCGCTAGCATTTGAAGTAAATTGTGTACCAAGGATGTTCTTAAAAAAGGAGAGAAATTTAGCCTGTACCTTATTATCATTTGTGGAGATTTCCATTGGCATCTTTGATGGCATTGAGAGAGTTTTTTTTGCTTTTCTTTCCCAGATCATGTTACTTTAATGAAGATTGAAATTAATAATTGTATATTATTTGTATCAATCGAATTCTTCATTTTTATACAAACACACACGTGGATAATGGATGATCAGATGATGGAACAAGAATGTACTCGACAACTCTATTTCAGTCCTCATTCACTAACTCTTGCTTGTACTAAATTTTAAAGAATATTTCTAACAATTCCATTTACTTTTTGTCTCTAATGATTAAAACATATCAATAAATACTACGAAAAAGAGATCTAAAAAATTGTCATAACATTTACGAGACAAAGAAAATGTGAACGTCATACACTAATAATAGAATTAAAGTAAGTAGTCTCTCAAGGATGTTCCAGCGGTAAAAGCTGAAGATGGACATGGCTTATAACCTGAGTTCGAATCCAGTCCCTTGCCTTGGGTAAGTACCTTTGACTTAACTGATACACAGTATAGGAGACGTGTTGTGTACTCGAGATTTGCCAGTTGGTGGTCGAGCTCTGGTAGCTGGATTTCCATTGTCATGAAAGAAAAAAAAGAATTAAAGTAAGTAATAATCATAAATAAATAAATAAATAAATAAATTTGAGGAAATAACTTTAATTTCTCAAGCGTGAATAATCTATCATTTAGGCTCCATTTGTTTCATGGAAAATAACTTGTTTTGGAAAATGTTTTCCATAAAAAAAAATTTCTTAGAAGATGTTTTCCTTGGAAAAAATTTTCCTTCTTTTGATTGTTACAATAAAAATTAATTGAAAAATATTTTTAATGACACTAAAAGATATATTTATATGCGCTGGCGGATAGCGGGCCCGAGCGCCCGGCCCTCGGCTCCCGATCCCCGCCCCTGGGACTAGGCCCCTGGTCAGGGCGCATGGTCACGGGTCCCGAGTGCCGAGGACTAGATCCAGGGTGTCGAGAAGCGAGGCCCTGAACCCACCCCTAGCGCCCCAAGGGGCCCAGGGTTTGGGCCTCGCGTGTTGAGGCCGGGAAGCCCGAAGGGAGAGAGGCTGGGGCAGGTGTAGGGATGGGGGTGGGTGCTGGGGTAGGGTTGAGGGCTAGGTAGGGAGGTTTGATACTTGTGGAAAAATATTTTTTTTGATTTTAGAAAAAGAAATCATTTTCTAGAAAAAAAATTACCTTATTTTTTATTGAACGGGAAAATATTTTCCGTTGACTTTTTATTTTTGGCAACCAAATACTAAAAAATACAAAAAATATTTTTCAGAAAATATTTTCTGCGAAATAAATGGAGCCTTACGTTCCATTCTCAATATTACATTGTTGAACTCGATTGAGCAGTAAGAGTGGGTAATTTGCACTAACTACTACATGATATGTCAATGTGCTAGATCTCCATAGAAAGCAAAAAAAAAATATGAAGAAAGCAGCTCAGCCATCAATCAAGATCGCAATGAATCTAGCCTGAAATTTAGACAAAAAGGGAATCTTTTAGGAAATCTTTGAATCCTATTCATGTTGTGAAATGATGGACATTCATCAAAAAGACAAATATAGTGGCTTATCATGCAGTAAAATTCTAACAAAGCAAGTATAGTGAGTTTGGAAAAGGAAAGCACAATTGCATAGGGAAAGAAAGCTATTTACAGGCTAAGGAAGAAAATTGTGCATGTGCAATTAATGGAGCAAATCCTTTGTCTCCTAATTTCACTTATAAATAGTTGGGAATGGGAGAAGCAAAGGGATTAGATAAAATAAATTGTAGTAGAAATATTTCCCAGAAAGAAATTAGAGAGACATTTATTGTATGAAAGTTTTTCTGTAACATCTTTTAGTTATTTCATAATACGTTATCAGCACAAGTCTCTGCCAATAAGGAGTTCTGCAAATTATTAAAAGGAGCATGATTCTACAAAATTTCGGTAACGGTTCTTATTTTATTTTTTGGCATTACATCTTATCTATAGTATAAAGTTTTTACTATCCTATTTATTTTTCATTGCATTTATTTTAGAAATAAAATTTTTGTTATATTATTTCTTCTAGAATACATTATTGCAATATTTCTTCTTTAATAAAATAATAACAAATACAGTAATCTTTCGAAAGACCTAATTACTGTGACTTTTGAGGATGTGATCACCTTGACTTTTGGACATGTGATTATGATGACCTAATTAAGAAAAAATGATGGTTTCTACGGACAAAAACACTAATATAATTATATAATGATTAATTATAATAATTACACTAATATGTTATTTACATTTGAAATTAGCATTGTTATATTATGTCATGCTTATAAGTCTCATATGTCATATTTCTAATATTTTAATTTCTTTCTATATGCTTATATTTACTGGTCAACAAGGTACATTAGGTAGATATATTATTATTACTCTTACTAATTTGTTCTTTTGAAATATGCTAGATTTATAATATCAAACCTCACAAAGCTTGAGTTTATAGCCCTTGATATTTTTGACAACAACTATTTATCATGGATCCTTAATGCCGAAATGCATCTCAATACCAAGGACCTTGGAGAGATAATTAAAGAAAGAAATAACACATCCTTACAGGATCACGTTAAAGTATTAATATTTCTTCGTCATCATCTTCATGAAGGGCTTAAAGTCGAATACCTTACAGTAAAGGATCCACAAGTCCTTTGGCAAGATTTGAAGAAAAGATTTGACCATCATAAAACAGTGATCCTTCCTAAAGCTTACTACCAGTGGATTCACTGCGATTGCAGGATTTTAAAACTGTAAGCTAGTATAACTCCGTTGTATTTAGAATTACTTCACAATTGAAATTATATGGAGAAAAGATCACTGATGAAGACATGTAAGAGAAGACATTCTCTACTTTCCACGCATCTAATATGCTCTTATAACAATAATGTAGAAAGCGTGGTTTCAAAAAAATATTCTGAGTTAATCTCATGTCTTCTTGTTGCTAAGCAAAATAATGAGCTCCTGATGAAAAACCATCAAACGCGACCAACAGGCTCAGAACCATTTCCTAAAATGAGTGAAATTGCATCTCATGAGGTGAATGTTACATCATCAAATAATTATGGTCATGGGCGTGGTCGTGGATATGGTCGTGGTCGTGGCCATGGTTATAGACATGGTAATGTTCCTAATTTTTGTAGGTCAAATAGACCAAATTTAAAAAAACAAGAAAATGACGACAAAAGAAATAATCGACAAAATAAATCTTTCTAACATGCTAAAACTACTTGCTATAGATGTGGCATGAAAAGACATTGGCATCAAACATGTCGTACTGCTAAACATCTCGTAGATCTTTATCAAGCTTCGTTGAAAGAAAAAGGAAAAGGTGTGGAGACAAATCTTGTTGAACAAAATACTCAAATGAATTACACACACCTTGACTGCTCTAACTTCTTTGAAGATGCAACTGAAAATATTGAGCAATTGATTGGTGATAGAAATGTCCATCCAAATTAATCTTTATGTAAAAATAGAACGTTTTTATTATGTTGAACTATTTGTCACTTTAATGCTTAATTTTAGTTTGAATGTAATATCTATCTTTTATGAAATGAATGTCATATCTTTGCTAATATTTGTGTATTTTCTTTATTGCTATTGTGAAGAACTATGAATTTGCACCATATCAATGATGGAGAAATATGTTTGGCTGATAGTACTACAACACATACTATTCTCAAGAAGAAAGAGTATTTCTCCCAACTGAAATTAGCTGATGCAAATGTCAATACAATAGCTGGTTCTATAAAGTTAATTGAAGGCTCTGGTAGAGCTTGTGTTATGTTTCCCAAAGAAACAAAAATGATAATAAGCGATGCTTTATACTCAAGTAGATCACAATTAAGAAAATTCGTCTTGATAATGCAGGAAAATTTACATCCCAATCTTTTAATGATTTACATCACAATCTTTTAATGATTATTGTACATCAATTGGAATTACAGTTGAGCATCCCGTGGCTCACACACATACTCAAAATGGTTTAGCAAAATATTTTATTAAACTTCTACAGTTAATTGCTAGACCACTACTTAGGAGACCTAAGTTGCCTAGTTCTGCTTGGCGATATGCCATATTGCTTGCTGTAGCACTGGTTTGGATAAGACCAACTACTTATCATAAATATTTCCTTTTACAATTGGTTTCAGGTCAAGAACCAAATATACCGCATTTAAAAATATTTGGTTGTGTAATATATGTTTTAATTGCTTCACTACAACGCACAAAAATGGGACCACAAAGACGTTGAGAATATATGTTGATTTTGAATCTTTATCAATCATTAAATATCTTGAACCCTTAACTAGAGATCTTTTTACAGCACGTTTTGCTGATTGCCAGTTTGACAAAATAGTATTCCCAGCATTAGGAGGAGAAAAACAAAAGCTAGAAAAGCAAGAAATTAAATGGAATGCATCATCTATGGCTCATTTTGATCCTCCCATAAATCTATCTGAACAAGAAGTTCAGAAAATTATTCATTTACAAAGGATTGCTCATCAATTGCCAGATGTATCCACTGATACAAAGAGAGTGATTAAGTCACATGTTCCAGCTCGAAATACTCCCACTAGAATTGATATTTCAAAAGAGCAATCTAATACTCTAACAAATGAGTCTACGGCACATCAAAAACATGGTAGACTAATTAGTTCCAAAGATAAAAATCCTTGAAAAAGGTGGGAGTCGAATAACCAAGTTGGCATTTTCGAGGTTTCTTAATAATCCTGTAGATGTAGCAAAAATTGCTGGAAAGGTAACACCAGTAGATAATCATGTACCCGAGTATGAGAAAAAGCGACAATATTGAAAATGAAGATATCTCAATCAATTATATCTTTACAGGAAAAAGATGGAACCGAAATAAAATTGTTGTTGATGAAAAATTTTCATATGC
Source organism: Cordia subcordata (assembly GCA_028554755.1). Taxonomy (NCBI): domain Eukaryota; kingdom Viridiplantae; phylum Streptophyta; class Magnoliopsida; order Boraginales; family Cordiaceae; genus Cordia; species Cordia subcordata. Next base: position 42,298,923 of record JAPTOF010000001.1, read on the forward strand.
GATAGCCACTGGATTGATGATAGAAAGTGAGGATTATGAACCAAAGTCCATTCAAGAATGTCGACATAGACATGATTGGCCTAAATGGAAAGATGCAATGAAGGTTGAATTAAATTCTCTTACAAAGCGTAAAGTTTTTGGACCTATAGTCCAAACACTTGAAAATGTAAAGCCTGTAAGCTACAAATGGGTATTCGTGCAAAAACAACATGAAAATAATGAAATTGTGAAATATAAGGCACGACTTGTAGCACAAGATTTTTCGCAAAGGCCTGGAATTGATTACAAAGAGACATATTCTCCCATGGTAGACACAATTACATTTAGATATTTAATCAGCCTAACAATTTGTGAAGGACTTCATATGCATCTTATGGATGTAGTGACAGCATATTTATATGGGTCACTTGATAGTGATCTTTATATGAAAGTCCTTGAAGGATTGAATATAGCTGAAGCACATAAGTTAAATCCTCTGGAAATTTATTTCATTAAATTGCAAAGATCCTTGTATGGATTAAAACAACTTGAATGAATGTGGTACAATCATTTGAGTACATACCTTCTAAATGAAGGATATGCTAATAGTTCCATAAGCCAGGTGTTTTTATCAAGAAATCAAAAAATGGGTTTGTTATTATTGCTGTATATGTTGATGATTTAAACATCATAAGGATTATTGAAGAGCTTACAACAACAGTTGCACATTTATGTAAAGAATTTGAAATGAAAGATCTGGGCAAAACTAAATTTTGTCTCGACCTGCAAATTGAGCATTTGTCATGTGGAATTTTAGTCCACCGGAAGACTTATACTGAACAAGTTTTGAAGAGATTCAATATGGATAAAGCTCATCCATTGAGTACCTCAATGATTATCTTAGTGCAATTGGTGCATTGATGTATCTTGCTAACAATACACGTCTAGATACTGTATTTTCTGTAGATTTATTAGCAAGATTTAGTGTTGTACCAACACGAAGACATTGGGCCAATATTAAACATGTATTTCGTTATCTTCATGGAACAATTGATATGAGCTTATTGTATTCAAAGCATACACATCTTCATTAATAGGGTCTGCAGATACTGGATATTTATCTGACCCATATAAAGGACGATCTCAAACTAGATATCTCTTCACATATGGTGGTATAGCTATTTCCTGACACTCAACAAACAAACTATTTTCGCTACTTCCTCAAATCATGCTAAAATACTTGCACTACATGAGGGGAGTCGAGAATGTGTATGGTTGAGGTATTTAACTCAACATATTAAAGGAGAATGCAATATTTCAGCTAGCAAAAGAGGACCTATTATACTATATAAAGATAATACTTCATACATTGCTCAAGTCAAAGGAGGCTACATCAAGGGTGACAGAACTAAACATATCTCACCAAAGTTCTTCTTTACACATAAACTTCAAAAGTAAGGTGAGATCGATGTTTGCCAATTCGCTCAATTGAAAATTTAGCAGACTTGTTTACAAAGGCATGCGGCGACTCAGAGATTGCTCCTAATTGTCTTCATGAGGGGGAGAATTATATGCGCTGTACTCTTTTTTCCTTAGCCTAGGTTTTGGCTCACTAGGTTTTCTTGGCAAGATTTTTAATGAGGCAATATGAAGCGTACAACAAGGATATTATACTCTTTTTCCTTCACTAGGTTTTTTTCCCACTGGGTCTTTCCTATAAAACCTAGTAAGGTTTTAACGAGTCATATTTTTGTGATGAATATCCAAGGGAGAGTGTTGTGAAATGATGGACATTCATCGAAAAGCCAAATATAGTGGCTCATCATGCAGTAAAATTCTGACAAAGCAAGTATGGTGACTTTGGAAAAGGAAAGCACAAATGGACAGGGAAAGAAAGCTATTTATAGGCTAAGGAAAAAAATTGTGCATGTGCAATTAATGGAGCAAACCCTTTGTCTCCCAATTTCACTTATAAATAGCTGGAAATAGGAGAAGCCAAGGAATTAAAAAAATAGATTGCAGTAACAAAAATTCTCAAAAAAAAAAAAATCAAAGAGGCATTTATTGTAATAAAATTATTCTATAACATCTTCTAATTATTTCGTAACAATTCCCTTTATGTAGAATATTAATAATCAAATTCTTCAAGTCCATTCTCCCGACCCCTCCGCCACCTCTCCCAATACCCCCTTTTTTTGCAGGGACCCCCTTGTCATGTTACGCCATACTATTTTCTATTTCATCTCTAATTTTAGTTCTTTTTCTTTGTAGCTATAATAAGTCTTCTTATTTTGTTCACATGCTTAGTTTATTTTGTTGATGATCGAGATGCTAAATATTCTACATCTGAGGTCTGTTGTAAAGCTTTGAAATTTCTCTTTTACCTTTGCTTTTCGTGAGCAAATGATGTTGTTTGTCGTTGCTTCTCCTCAAAAGAAGAAGAAGAAAGAAAAAAGAAAAAGAAAGAATTAGTTTGTTGTTATTGTTATAGTATCACGCTATATACTTGAGTAGTGGCAGTGGCATGCTAAGTTTCGAAGTTTGTTTCTTTTTGCTTGGGTTGTTTCTTTCATAGTTGATATCTATTCTTGTTTTGTTTATTGCTTTTGCTGGTTATTTTTTTCTAAGGAATTTTACTCGTAAAGAATAGTGCCCTTCTCTGAAAAAAAATCTTTGGTTGCAAAAGGGTTTCAGTTTAGATGGTGTTAATGAAAATGCGCTTTTTATTTTCTTTGAGATAGGGTCTGTTTGGATTAGTTTTTGTTTTTTTGGGAAAAAAATACTTTTTTTTTTGAAAAAATTATACTAAATTTATAATAATTATTTGATTTGATTTAAAAAAAAAGTTGAAATTATAAAAAAAAGATCAAATATAATTTTTTTTTTAAAATCAGAATTTCTAACTTTTAAAAAAAATTATTTTTCAAATATTGTTAAAAAAAGTGTCTTTGAAAAATGCCAATGAGCTAATAATCAGGTGGCTCCTCGACTTGATTTTTAATTTGCTTTCTCTATGTGTGTGTGTGTGTTCGTCAGAAATGGAGACCTTCTTGTTCACCTCTGACCGTGAATGAGGGGCGCCCTGACAAGCTGTGTGACCAGGTCTCTGATGCAGTGCTCGATGCCTGCTTAGCGCAGGACCCCGAAAGCAAGGTCGCTTGTGAGACCTGCACCAAGACCAACATGGTTATGGTCTTTGGAGAGATCAGCACCAAAGCTGAGGTGGACTGTGAGAAAATTGTTCGTGACACTTGCCGCTCCATCGGATTTGTATCCAACGATGTGGGGTTAGACGCTGACAACTGCAAGGTCCTTGTTAACATTGAGCAGCAGAGCCCTGACTTTGCTCAGGGTGTCTATGGTCATCTCACTAAGCGACCAGAGGAGATTGGTGCTGGTGACCAAGGCCACATGCATGTTTGGTTATGCCACTGATGAAACCCCTGAATTGATGCTACTTAGCCATGTCCTTGCAACCAAGCTTGGAGCTCGCCTTACTGAGGTTCGCAAGAATGGTACATGCCCGTGGTTAAGGCCCGATGGCAAAACACAAGTGACTGTGGAGTACTACAATGACAAGGTGCTATGGTTCCCATCAGAGTTCACATTGTTCTGATTTCTACTCAGCACGATGAGCCTGTCACTAACGAGGAGATTGCTGCTTATCTCAAGGAGCATGTCATCAAACCTGTGATCCCTGACAAATACCTTGATGAAAGGACTATATTCCACCTCAACCCGTCCGGCTGCTTTGTCATTAGTGAACCTTATGCTGATGCTGGTCACACTGGCCGCAAGATTATCATCGACACCTATGGGGGGTGGGGTGCTCATGGAGGTGGTGCCTTTTTTTGGAAAAGATCCAACCAACGTGGACAGAAGCGAGCTTACATTGTGAGGCAAGTTGCCAAAAGCATCGTGGCCAATGGGCTAGCTAAAAGGTGCATTGTGCAAGTTTCGTATGTCATTGGTGTGCCTGAGCCATTGTCGGTCTTTGTAGACACCTACGGGACCGGAAAGATCCCTGATAAAGAAATTCGGCAGATTGTGAAGGAGAACTTCGATTTCAGGCCAGGGATGATTGCCATCAATCTTGATCTTAAAAGTGGTGGCAACAACAGGTTCTTGAAGATGGCTGTCTATGGTCATTTTGGCAGAGATGACCATGATTTCACATGGGAAGTGGTGGTTTAAGCACCTCAAGTCGGAGAAGGTTCAAGCTTAATCAAGTCTTAAAAGAAGATGATTTGGAGCCTGTTTGGCTTTGCTTATTAGCTAGTCAAACCAGCTTATAAGCAAAAACAAAAAATTACATATTTGGTAAAGTTGCTTATAAGCCATATAAGCTTGCTTATAAGTAGGTAAAAAAAAAAAGTAGGTTGGAGCTACTTAAAGTTTTTGTGCTTATAAGCTAATTAGTCAAACATATTAAAAAGACATGTTTATTCTCACAAATTAAATAATTTTTGTTACATTAATTAATTACATTTTTTTTTTTTAGTCATTTTAACTATTATTGCTACTTATAAGTATTTATTTGCCAAACATGTCAACAACTTATAAGTACATATTATCCAAATACATCTTTGTTTATTTTTTACTAGTTTAAAAATAATTTTTTGCTTATAAGCAGCACTTGCTTATAAGTACTTAAAAATAAGCAAAGCCAAACGGACTCTTAATCACGTACTCATATCTTGCCTATTGGCATTGGCATGTATCGTTTTTTTTTTATTTCTTTTCATTTATTTTCTTTTTGCCGCTGAGTTATTGTGTATGCCGTTTGGCTTTCTTTATCACCACTCATGGTGGGAATACTACAAAATTTTCATTTATTTATTTTTTTTTTTTAATTTTCCATCTTCATTTGTTGATGAGGTCCTATAAACTTTCTACTCTTCTCATTATGTCTCTATTTTCCTCCTTCAGGCATACTAGTAGTGTGTCGCACGAGAACTGCATCAGGTTTCATTTCTCTTTTGTCAAGGTTTAGATAAATGTGAATGCAAGTGCTTAACTCGTGGATCCGGGCTGACAACACGAAGCCTTCTCCCATTCAAACTAACCTACCTAGTGAAAATTTAGAAGTGATAACTGAAGTTTAAATCATCACATGACGTATCGGGTTAAAAAGAAAAACTAACCTACCAAGTTGAAGAGAATCATCAGAAAAACTTTACAAATAGTATGTATCTGGACATACCAACTGTTTGAGCCATCCATCTGTTAAGTGGAGGAAATCGACAACCATCGCACAATGCCTTGATCAGCCTGACATAAAGGCAGGTGGCCTTAATTTGGTCAAGAATTGAGAATGCTCACTCCCCCACATCTAACATGTGTTCATCTTCTCAAGTTACTAAATTTAAACACGTATTTTACTTTCGAATTTCTATTATACAACCAATTTTCAGTACACAATCGCTAAAAACATTATTCCAACTTCCAGTAATATCTGAACATATAAATAATGCTGCCTCTACATTCTCTTCTAGGGAGATCTTTACTTCCATCTCAACCACCACCGACAAATGTTAGACAAACCTACTTTAGATTGATCCATACTCCAATAGCTCCCACCTGAACGGTCGGAACACGTACAAAACCTCTGGCGAGCTCTTGAATAGCAAAGCTACGCATACACAAACAGCGGCAATTGCAACCATCGAAAGCATTGCTGGCTTGTACATCGCCAAAGATGTTCTGGAACTTCCATATTCCAATTTCTGTTCGCATTGCCTGCAGCATCTCTCGGTTTGGAAGCTTGCAACCTTAACTGGTGGACTACCACCTGTCGATTTTTGCTTAATGTTGTTGTCAGAAAGACTACTTGGTATGTCAAGAACCACATGCCCGCTCCCTGATTTCTTGTTGATTTTCTTTTGGACTAGATAGATGTAGGAGTGATATCCTCGCAGAGATGCATAATCATTAGGTGTCAACCCAGTACCATCACAAGCACTCCTCCATGCTTCAATTCCCACCTGAAGATGGCAGATATCAGCACCCCCATAAACTTGACCTAGTTCTTATCTCCATGGTCAAAAAAGTAAAGAAAAAACATAGGCAATAAAAAATCCAGCTTCCAGACATAGTTTTGTCCCTTATAAGTACAATATACAATTCAAAGATAAATTAGAAAAGAAACTAAAATTACCTTTCCAGGATCATCTGTCAATGCGTTTAAGACATTCTCAGAGTCTTCTCTACTAGCAGCTATGTGCAGAGGAGTCAAGCCCCCAGGACCTGTAACATCGGGTCTAAATAAGTAGCAGCTCCGGTCACTACTTTGGTTCTGCTGTGGCCCCCCTTTTTTCAGAATTCCGTCTGGGCAGTACCCCAAGAGGAATTCCACTATGCGCCTACAGTTTTGCAGCACAGCTCTGTGGAGGAGGCCAATTTCCAGCAATGCCAGCTCAACAGATGCATGTGGTCCTGCATCCACTATACCACTGAATAGAGTGTCCAGAAGTTTCTTAACAACAGCACACCACTCACGGTCAACAGAGTACTCCACAAGCCACCTAAATCTCTCAAAAGGGAAAAGGTCAAAGTTAACACCGTTTTGCCCCAATCTATGCTTCAACTGACTTCTATGAAGAAGCCAACCCATCTCATGTATAAAATACAAAGCTTGGCCCCTGGCTTCTAGTGATTCTCTACCACCCTGGATCCCTATAACACTTTCACCAATCTCCATGACACGTTCAAGAGTACAAATTTCAGAACAAACATCTTTTTCTGCCACTATGAAAGGAAAGAAGCTGCCATTCAGACCATGGTCCTCCACCTAGTACAAAAATTTATCCAATAGTCAGATTTAAATCATCGTCACCATGCAAGTGTTTTTCCGGCATCTTACTGTAAATAAAAGGACTCTAAATGCCATGCCTGTTGTTTGACATAGTCAAACAGGAGAAGTTAAGGAATCAGCAGAGAGCAGCTTACATTTTGTGTGTATTTCTGACATAATCTATAGTAGATGAAAATCATAATTTAGGCCAGTTTTAGGAGCAACAAGCACACTAAGCACCTTAACTAACTGCAAATTGGCATTCTGCTTCTTAAGGGCATTGTAATAAGTAGCTAAAGAAAGGACGTCTTTTTGAAACATTGTCCATATTTTACTTGATGTGAAGGGAAGGCATGACTCTGGTTCCCAAATGGACACAAGAGAACAAACAAGAGGAAAACATCAGCACCTCAATGAATCCCCTTCCAATAACATCTGGTATGGAGTATGGTAAGCTAACTGACTGGATCCGATCATGTTCTGTGTATGAATCAGTTTCTCCTATCATCTCAGTGCAACTTTCCTGAACTAGATATTTCCCATCTAGTGCACACTGTAACCTGAAAAAGAGGCAGAATGGAACTCGATCATTGTGCATTGCTCAATATTCTAAGGCCGCAAGTTATAAATGATCATCCTTAAGATTAAAATGTTGATGTGTGCTCCGAAAGAGATACCTTGTGGAGGACTGAGACAAGTTGAAACCTTTAACTAAAAATCTAACTCCCTCGGAAAAGGGAACAGCAAGTGGTTTGATGCTTGATATCCTGCAACTTCTGTAGCTGTTTAGAGGTAAAGATGTGTCAAGAACCACCTGACCTGCAATAGAAAACTGAAAATCTTGTTAGAAATCACTAAATTTTCTCACTTACTGAATCATCATTGAAAAAATACCAGTTATGTAAACCAAAATAATAAATGAACACTAACCATTATATATAAATGCCAAACGATGGCGCACTCGAGTATAAATCCATCCTGTTCTCCAGAAAGAGTTGGCTGATGCACTAAGAAGCCTCCTCAGACTGGAACTCAGATCACAGCAAAGCTACACGGTACCACAACGAAGAGTTAGGAAGTCAATAACATAAGTTAACGCATGGGTCAAAATCAGTTCATATGGGATAATTATATAACATAATACCAAAACAGCTCAAGCCCCAATCCAAAGGCAGCCATTCTTGCTTTTGTAATAAGCTTTATCAAAGAAATAAGAGCTCAAGTACCCTTTTCACATAAAATATAAAACTCACGATATCCGAACTTCATTTGCTCAGCATAAGTACCCTAATTTCTCTGTAAAAAGGAGCAATTCTTCAACATACATACTGAAGCTAAATCTTACCTCCTCCCACATGGACTTATCCATCCTCACGTATATGGTTAGTACAACGCAACCAGGTCTGATGTAGCTTTCAATGTCAGTAGGACTGTGAGACAACCAGTCAAGAATCTGCAAATTCATAATTTTTTGGCAAAGTTGAGTTCAAATAGAAGAATGCACTAGAACGATCCCAATGGAAGAAAGCATGATATTTCAGCTGCAAAATAGTTGAATACCTGGTTCCTCAGAACATGAGGGAAGTCACTGGGGTCTTTGCCAAAGAGCTTAAATACAATCCGGTGTGTGCGACTCTGAAATTTCATTTAGTAAATTCAAATTAATAGAAAAGTCCTTTTTGCGAAAGTATGAACTGACAGAAAAGGGGCCGTGACTCATCCCAAGTTCTTCGTTACAAAACGCATCAGCTTTGTATTTAATATACATAGTAATAGCTACATCTTTAGGCCTGCCAACTATACAATTTAACTGACATTTTATGGGTAAAGATGCTGCGGATTGGAAAACAATTTTAGTCAAGGAGAATGATAAGTAACATAAACAATGAACTTGAAGGTTACGCTGGGTCAAGGACCTCAATCACTTTGGACGACTTCAAATGAGTCCGACTGTTTGCATGGTAATCACTCAATGAGCACTTGAAAACCAACTGTGAAAAGAATAATACCTGAGCCTCCCCTTTTGAACTAGATGGTGATTGTGAAGACATAGAAGCTGAATTTCCACTTGTCTGAGGAGGGCTCGACTTTTGAGGATCTTGATATAACCAGAAAGGGAAGTTAGGACAGAGATTCCCCTGGTTTAACGTGGCACCAGTATGCTGAATATTCTCCATGCAGTCTTGAGAATCATCATAAGCATTATTCAGGTCAATGTTGTTTAGATTTGTCCTTCCAGTTGTGGTACCCACACCATTTCCTGAGATGCTTAGTTTAGTTGGAAACAGAAGAGTGGATTCTGAAGCAGATGGATTTTGTAAATTTACACCTTGAGCATCAACTAACATTCTCTTCTGCATTACTTCACGTGCAGGTGCAGCAGCATTTCGCTCATTAGAAGGAAGGTCCTGCAATAAGTACAGTCAGGAACTGAACCAGATCAATAGGTAGTTTAGGACCTGTTGTTAGAATGACACCTTTGCTGGACTCTCAATAGGCTTCCCAGCACTCTGAAAATCTTGAGATCCCGGCAGCAATCCAGTCAGGTTCTTCTCATTAACAGTGCCAGCAAGATTTGCAAGGTTTCTCAATAGATGAGAAACTAGATCCTGATCCTTGGATTGATCTGAGCTATTGGCTGCAATTTATTTGGAGTAGTATGAATAAATACTGAATAACATGATATAGGAAATGTAAATCGCGAAACCTATGAAAGATGAAATAAAAAGACAAGAAAAGTCTACAAAATTGTTGTCATTGTATCAGGCCATATACCCTAAATACTCACTTTGGCAATAGAGCAGAACCATCTCAGAAACATTGTCCAATTCATGCGTTAGAAATAAAGCCACAAGACCTAATAATCAGTCAAGAATTTATAGCTATTTCTTCGTCACAGTTTATGGGTTATGACGTTCAAATAGGAAACTACTCTCATATGAGGAATATAGGTTTAATCTAGGTGGTCTCAGAATAAGGAGTAATGGTCACTTATTGTACTTTTACCTTCAGCTTTCAAGAAATGCTATAAATGTGAGACTTTTGACTCCCACTAATGACAGGCACCAGTATTTCGAAGATTTCCCACGTAGTCTAAGTTTGAAAAATCTCAGTTTTTTTGCCTGATAGATATGAATCTAGAATTTCTGCAGTAGTAATTTCCCAATGCATATCATAGAAAAGCAACTTGAAAAGCTTTGTAACTACAGGATGATCTCTCTATGCCACTTCCTTTTCTTACAATCCATGGCTTTTCTAGTCATAGCACCTCAAATTTCCACAAAGATGAAAGCTATTTGAACTCCTTTCTTTCTTTCCTTTCCTTTTTTTTTTTTTTTTTTTACTTTTTATTGCGCACGTGGGTGTGGCAAGTAAAAGCGCCACCTCACATGGTAATGACAATCAGATTTTTGTCACTATTTTTTGAACTATACTGATGATTGCAACAGTATACTTCCTATTGCCTTTTTGAATCAATGAGCATCAAAGTAAAATTCAGCTAAGAAACAGTAATGCAATCCTTCCATATGTTTTCTAATAACATAACTTGCATCAGAGAGCCGTGATCCTAGCTGGTAATGGAAGATGCATGCATGTGTCAGTCTATGTTTTACCACTATTGCTCATGGCAGTTTCACGCTCAAGAATCAAAATGATTATGGATGTCCATGAACATATGACAATTATGAAATCCAAAAGGAAACCAACATTTTAAGAAACACCTTGTGCTGGATGAATTCCTTTAATAAGCAGGCAAAGCATCGGGGTAAATTGGATGTTAATGTTAAGGAATCTTACAATGTATATTGGAGAGTATTCTGAGCAGACTGATTAATAAATAGTTACTACCCTGCTCATCATTGGGGGAAGCTCCACTAGCAACATTTTCCGGATGTGTCTTTCTTCTGCGCTTGTTGTGGCCAGCTAAACGCCTACGACAACTCCGCTTCCCTTCATCAAACTCTTGAAGAACATGAAACCTGCAAAGAAGTAGTCAAATTGCATCCAACATTCCAACTGGAACAATCATCATTCTGGTTGATAGCCGTCTACAATAAGAGACCTACAGTTTTGCAGGAGTCACACACTACAAAATGCAGATAAAATGTCTAGGTAGCTAAACTAGTGGTGTGCGATCCACATGTTTGTTACTTGTGCAATTGTGTGAAAAAACGCCGCTGCTATGTCATTAGTAGAGTGTATTTCCTCCAATATGAGGGCATTCCATACAAGCAAAGTTTTCTTCTTATTTCTAATTTCTGGTCAAGTTTCACCCACAAAGGGCATCAACTGGAAAAATGCTTGGAAAAGCAATCCCAACACGAAAACTGACCTGCTGCATTGCTGACAGAACCGTTGCATAACATTTCCCACCAAAGCCCTTGCAGCCTTAGAATGCATATCACACACTTTATGTCGCCTGTGATAATCTTTAGCATTGCTCAAATCAGCTCGACAATCCTCAACTTGACAGACTGCACGGTTAGATGAAGGCCCAACAGTTTTGATCTTCTTGCCACTCTTTCCCTCCCACCTTTCGGTTTCCACCTCAGTGATCGGGAACACTTGCCCACCGAGCTTCAAATTAAGTGATCCAGCTCCATCACTTAAATCATCTTCTTCAAGAACAACAACCCTCCTTCGTTTGTCCAATTCCCTCCTCCCATTCTCATTCCCTAAAGCCGGCGTATCCGTACCAAATGATGCACCATTCGACACACCAATTTCTGGAGGAATCACTGGACTCACAGGAAAAAATTGCCTGCTTCTACAATCAGATGGCAGGGAATTTAAAGGGGCAGCTGTAAACAAATCACCATCCCATTTCCAATCATTCAAGTCCCACTCTACACTCTTCTTCCCAACTGCCTTGACATCAGATACCACTGGACCATACAAATGATGAGCCTTTCCTCCTATCTTAGCCTCCATTCATCAAAAATCCAAAATCCCCAACGACCCCAAACTAGGAATATATATATATACAAACTATTAAAAAAAAAGCTTGGCAAAATTCTAAAGGAACAAGGAAAAAGATCAAATTTTTTTTTGGTTAATTACAAACCCATAAAATGGTTCGATCTAAAACTCAGAATCCTTTGCAGAAAATCCAAAAAGGGGGAAAAAAAAAAAAGCAACCGACACATCCCTGGAGCCAAACAAGAGCTACTCACATGCCTAACACAACAATTGGATTAGCTCAACTACATCTCCTCAACCAAAAAAAATGTTTATAACTTTATTAATAAAAATGAAAATATTATGCAAGTATAGAACCACCAACTTCACTGTAACTGAAAAATAACAGAAACTGATAAAAGAAATATATATAACATATATATATATATATGGATAGATATAATATATATGAGTGTGTGTGTGTGTGTGTAAGAATTTGGATAAATAGATAAGAAGAAAAGACTAAAACTTGCCGGAAGGGTCGGTAGTGTGATTTGATGAACTTTCACAGGAAAGATTGAAAAAGAAAATGGAAAAAAAAAAGAAAAATATATTTATCAAGGGAAGTGAAGAGGAAAATGAGATGGGGGGTGAAAATGTAAAGGCAAAGGAGGTACAATGCTGCAACTCTACAATTCAAGTGGTCATAAAATGAAATTAATGTAAAGTACATAGTACACTTTTTTTTTTCTTTTAAAAAATTAATGATAATGATAATAATAATAATTATTATTATATTAAATCAACTCAACTTTGAGGTGGTGTCATCTTTCAGGGTTATGTTGGGCCCCACACACAGACAAAGGACAGGCCGTGTCAGTTGCTCTTTCTTTTTTTTTTTTTTTTTTAAAGGTTAGCAAACTCTTTTCACGCGCAGAGCGCTGTAGTAGATAGGTTGTAAATCGGGGATGTGCGTGAGTGGCGGTACTGTCACGAAAGAAGAATACATAATATTTCAAAGAATGAATCGCCACCACACGAATCGAACTCACTTGTTTGAGTTTCCACCCCAATCACCACTCCCACTTACAACTCACCATGCCTCGAGGCGCTTGCTCTTTCTTGAACTCATTTTTCACTGCCCTTTAGTCTCGCCTAGTAAGCAAGTGCTTGGCTTGGCTTATCTGGCGTAAGATTGTCTCTAATAGGACTTTTATATTTTTTTTAAATTAAAGTTATCTGAGTTATTTTTTTTTTATAATTGAGGATACTTTATTTTTAGTTTTATTCCAACACCTCTTTTATTTTTATCAAAATTTTAATTTAAAGAATTTCTATTTTAGTTTGACTCCAACAACTATCCTAGTTTAAAATATTACAGTGTTAAAGCTATGGAAAATGTGGAATGGGATTTAGGTGTTGGCTTTGGAGATAAAAAAAAACCCTTATATATGGGTATTTTGTTTTAGGGTTTAAAAAAAACTTAAAATTTGAGGGATGAAATAGTTGAGCTGTTGGAGCACATTAGCACCAACTATTTCCCTATGGGGTTTTTGATGTTTGGATAAGCTATTGGAATTAGCCTAAATAGCAAATAATAAAAAGTATGTAAAAATAAATTTTTCTTATATGTTTATGAGTACCTAAAATGAACAAAGCCAAACACCCTCTAAGAGGGTGTTTAACTTTGCTTATTTGGTACTTATAAATACCTAAATAATAAACAACATATTTCTTGATATTATTTTCTAAATGTTTATAAACACCTAAATAAGCAAAGCCAAACCAAACACCCTCTAAATCTATTACCTATTTTTATGTGAATCATTTGACTTGTCACTTTTGTTTTTCGTTTTTCTTTAATTTTTATTTTAGATAAGAGCTGGGAACAATAGAAAGTTTGACTCTCTTTTTGCCTCATTAATGTTTTTATTTTTTTAGGTCAACATTAATTTTTTTATTGGAATAAAATGACATATTTCACAAAATATACATACTCTCTTATTTATTCATAGTTTGTAAAGGTCAAATTATAATCATTTTCTTATTTCCTGATTAATTATGCCTTCCAGCAGACTTTAGAATTGTATCAGATTTTGGAGTTCAGATTTTCGAAATTTAGAGGTGATCCATATAACTTGTTCTTGAACAAACTGGTTTAACTTCACCAATCAGCTGTGAAATGATATTGAGAGGAAACTGATCATTCGGCCATGCCCACTCCTTGTTATTAACAAAGACGGCCACATTAGTTGATGGATCATATCATAATCCAAATGTTAGCCCCTAAAATAAAGTAGCAAATGAGAGGCCCAACCGGTAGCCAATTGTTGCTCCAAAAATTAGCCCAATATAGTGTGAACCATGAAAGTTCCAGGCCAATCCTAAAGTTATGTAATATTTCCCTCTAGGCCCACATTGAGTTGTCAAGTATAGCCAGTTCTCAAAGGCCCAAATTGCAAAGTTATAATTCTTAAAGATCCAATACACCTATACAAAAGATGTGAGAGATGTGAGAGATGTGCTCGTGAAATTGTTGTTTGGTGCAACTATTTACGTCATTGGGAAGGAAACGAAAGAGAATTCTTATAACCAAATTTTTACTACAAAGGAGCAAATTTAAGATGAGATCGTTCTCATTGAAGGGTTTCAGCAGGCAAGAAGCAACCCTTCGAATTTGTTTCTGTGCAATAGATGAAGTTTTGTTGATCTTCTATCTAATTAACTAGGATTTGAATTTTGGTTATAGTTCTTTATCGATTAATGGGACTAGTTGATGCATATTAGTCATTTTAGTATTGCACACTTTTATGAAGTGTGCTGAATACTTCGGTCTATACATGTGAGGCACTTGGTAGAACAAGAATTTGTCATCCTGATTAGAGTGAGACAATTGTTTGACAAGTGGAAGGCAAAGTCACATCTTCATAATATGTTTCAATTTCACTGTGAAACAGGTACAACACAGGTAGGATGGTTGCCCGAATCGTACCCTGACAGATGTCCTATACAAGTGGTTAGATTTTATGAGAAGCCAAGTACTTGCAGCAAGTGGATTGCTTATCACTTGCCATGTTCGCAAGCCCAGGCATTAACACGTTATTTGAATGTAATATCATCAAACCTGTTCCAAATTGAATATAAGGTTGAAGCATACAAGGCTACATATTCCATTCCATTTCAGCCATTAGGACGCGTTGATTATTGGCCTGAGACACCTGCATGGTAGTTGCAACCTAATCCAGGACAGTTGCCACAGAGAAAGAGAGGACCCGTAAGAGGTAGATACATCCCTAATGAGATGGATCATTTGGACCAAGTTGCTCAACGAAGTTGTTCAAATTGCGGTCAACAAGGTCATAATGTTGCCAAGTGCCCCCAAAATCAAACTAATGTCGCACCACAATAGTTGTGATAAAGTTTGGATCTAACGTGACCTTACTATAATGTTGGATATAGATGTAGTGTATTGTATTGAATATGTGTAATGTTCAAAGTATTAAATTGCTTTAATGTTCAATGTATTTTGGGCTGTAATGTTTGATGTATTCAATTGCTGTAATGTCGGTGCATTAGCAGCTACAAATTTTCTTATGTGAATCATGTTGGTGCATCACCAATCCGGATAATGGAACAGTGTCGGTACCAATGCATGTACTGTTGCAGGTGCACCAGATCTATCCTATATTCGACGACGTCGTTCACGATAATTGTTTAGGCATTACCCCACCATGTAGCCAACCTATCCAGGTTCGGTTGCTTCAGCAACTCCTTCCCTTTCAAATGTTTCTGGGATATGAACAGCTCAGGTGTGTCTGGGATCTGTTAACGCATTCCAAACTGTTGTATCACACGATCAGGTCGATATCATTCAACTATTCCACTGCATATCAAGGGTACCTTGGTCCTCTACCACTTTGACCCCTCTGTACAGTATTCTGGCAACTCCGCGAGAATATCTTTAAACGGCTGCCAAATAAACTGTAATGGAAAACTTAAAAAATATATAAAGTTAGTTATATTTCGTTAACATTGAAATAAATGAAACATACGGCCTAAAATACCTAATCAAAACAAACTTGGTTGGGCTGCAGCTTGTCAATCATGTCCTGATAAAGCAGTAAACCCTCGTTGGCCATGTCCCTAAACTTTTTATTCATGAGGTACATTGCACCGCGTGGGTTACCCGATAAGTTCCAACCAGGCTCCGTAGCATGCATTCTGCTCTAGATGTCCCAGGGCCTGGGCTCAAGGAGTGTGGACCAAAAACAATCAAACATGTCCTATATCCATCACTGCAAATAAATAGTAACTTTAATACAACAATGAATTCATATAAATGTAACATACAAAAAAAAGTGACTAATGTTAACACCTACAGTAGGGTAACTTTGCCAATAAGTATGTCATATCGGAATAAACGCACATATCGAACTGTCTATACAAATATTCATTTCCTTCACGGCCTCAAGATCTCGCAGCTAAAGCAACAGGTTTATGTTCCCCCAACTACCACTGGCATCAGCAAAAAGGTGGGAAACTACGTAGCCAAAGATCCATAAACGGGCACGCAACGCTGCTGCATCATTACTAGAATTCTACTGATGAGTCATCTCATATAACCTCTTTACCTCAGGCAACCTAATTTTTCCAGTTCTTGTTTCCATATGTGTCTCTGCCACCAATATGCCACAAAGGTCTTGGAAAAGGCTAGCCCACTCACCGTACTCTTACCTCATGGTATCTAAGTATGGAATTTGAGCACTAGACATGGGTAAACCTCATAAGACAGCCACATCCTGCAGGGTAATAGTGGCCTCTTCGATGGGTAAGTGAAATGTGTGCATCTCTATCTGCGACCTCTCCACCACGATAGTCAATAAGTCATGCTCGAGTTCATGCCAACTTGCCTTATAACACCTATAAAACCCTGCACGCGAAAAGCTTCTTGAACATATAGGTGCTCAGGGCTCTGGAATAAGTACTCATCTCCTTGCTATGTACGCAACTATTTCGACGCGGTGTCCCCCGTCAAAATCTAAGTATTGTGCTGGGCATAATGGACTAGTAGGGATGTATCCTAAGGTCTAAGGTGGGATATCTATAATGTATCCTACCATCAAACAATTAACATCCAATAAATAATATTAAATTCCTAATCGAATAAATTATGTTAAATCCCTAATAAATTATACAAAATTACTAACAAATTGCAATAAATTAATATAATTTCTTAAAAAATAATATTAAGTTTCTAAATTGCAAAAAATTATATTAAAATAAATTCCTAATCAAAATAACTATATTAAAATCCTAATAAATTATATTACATTCCTCATAAAAGAAACTATATTAAATTCCTAATCAAATATCTTATATTAATTTTCTAATAAATTATATTAATTTTCTAATCAATTAAACTAAATTAAATTCCTAATAAATTATATAATATTCCTAATAAATTACAATCAATTATATTGATTTTCTAATCAAATAAACTATATTAAATTCCTAATAAATTATATTCATTTCCTAGTGAAATATATTATATTAATTTTCTAAAAAAATTCCCAATAAATTTAGAAAATCCAATAAATTTAGAAAATTATATTAATTTCTTAGTCAAATAAACTATATTAAATTCCTAATTGGATAAGTTACATTAAATTCCTAATAAATTCTATTAATTTTATATTAAATTATATTAACTTTTTAATCAAATAAACTACATTAAAATCCTATATTCCTATAATTTCTAATTTTCAATATATTTCTACTTTTTAATAATAATAAATTATCAAATTTGCATAAATTCTTACTTTCGCATCTAATATTCGGTTCTAAAAATATTCTAAATTCTAATAACCTTTTTAATTACAATAGAGTCATACATCACAATAAATTCCTAAATTCCTTTACATTTCTAATTTTCAATAAGTTCCTATAAATTTCTAATAAAAAATCCGTACATTACAAAATTATGTTAAATATCGTATATTCTATCTTCACAAGATAAATAAATTACTTAACTTACTATAAAATAATGCAATTCAAAATATATACATATACAATATTCATATGCATGTCAAATATAGATATACATATGCATGTAAAATAAACACACACATATATAAACACATATAATTATACACGTATGAATGTAACATATGCATATACCGTATACATATGTATATACCATATACATTACACATACATGCATACACACACACACATATATATATATATATATGTATATTAACAACACATATATACATGAAAAAACCAATATATAACAAATAAAAACACAAAAATTTAGAAAACTTATAAGTAGAGGCAATTTCTTAGGCTTGGGGTATAAATTTTTTGCAAAAAAAAAAAAGGCTTGGGATACGTTTATTTTTGGCTTGAAGCAAAAAGGTCACGGGGAAAGGAGAAGAGAGAAGAAGAAATGGGGAAAGGAAGGGGGACAGTATGTAAGTGGCTTTGTCAATAGGTCACTTACCGTTTCTGTAGGTGATTTACCGATATTTATTAATGACGCAACGGCTTTGCTTTTCAAATTTTTTCAAATTTTAGGCGTTAAAAAAGGTAAGTCACCTGCCAAAACGGTAGGTGATCTACCGGAAAGGGCATTTTTGAAAAGCTTTTCAAAAGTAGGGTAATTTTGCCATAAATTCTCAAAATCAGGATAAAAAAAAAATTTCTAAGAAATAAGTTAAATGACCAATTTAGGTAACTTTATGTCTTGAAGACCAAAATTTAAATAGGTAATGTGACATGGGATAATACATGTGCCAAATTTTGCCATGTAAATAGATGACTGAATTTTTTAAATTTAGTGTCTTGAAGACACAAATTTTAACTTAGTATTTTCAAAACATAAAGTTGTCATTTCTTAATTTTTCTTTTCTTTTTTTTCAATTCACTAATATTGTAATTTCAATAATAATTTTAATCAAAAAATCAAAAATAAAAATTTATGAATTAAAAAATAAAAAATAAAAAATAAAAAATAAAAATAAAAATAAAAATTAAGAAATTAAAAAATTTAAATTTAAAATTAAAAAATTAAAAACAAAAACATCAAAAAATTGAAAATTTAAAAAATTAAAAAATTTAACATTGAACCAAAAGTTTACAATTTAGTGTTATCTCATATTTTTTAAAAAAGATATTTTTTTATTATTATTCAAACACACACGCAATTGTCTTTTTTTTCCTTTTTGTCCCTAATCAAGACACTGATTTTTTTGTTTTTGTTTTTTTTTTGTTTCTAACATACCTAGTTTAACTTTCTAAGTTGTTTTTTTTTTCCCCCCCCCCCCCCCCCAATTTTTTGCTTCAATACTGTAGTGCCTTTTCCTTTTTCCTTTTTAAATTTTGTTTCAGTTATTTTACTTTTGACAATATTTTTTGTTTTAATATTTTTAGCCATTTCAATTATTTTAATTTTTTTATTTATAAATCTGGATGTTAATTCATATTTTGCAGAATAGAATTTTTTGGTTATTATTCTAAGTTAGTGGTTTTATTTAGCTTTAAAATTTTATTTCGTCTAGCAAAAATAATTACCTTTTTTCTTTTTTTTTTGTTACTCCAATCATTTTACTCTTGACTTGGATATTTTCACTATTTTTGTCCTTTTAACTTTATTTCATTTGTAAATTTGGTATTAACTCATATTTTTTGTTTCAACTTTTTCCCTTTTCAATACTTTTTTATTTCAATTTTCTATCCTTTTAAAAAATTAATTTTAATTTTTATTGTCTTTTTAATTTTTTGTTTAAATTCTTTTTGCTATTTAAAAAAAATTGAAATATAATTTTTTAGAAAGGACAAAAAAATTAAAATAATAAAAGTATTATAAAGAAAAAAATAAAATAAAAAAGTATTTAAATGGACAAAAAAAATATTACCTAACTTTGTGTGTTGAAGACACTAAGTTAAACTTTGTGTCATTAAATCTATGTGGAATAACGTGTCACATTAACTAATGCTATGTCAACACAATTAAACTCAATTTTGTCTCTTGAAGACACTAAGTTGAGAAGTTGATCATTAACTGTAATATATGTGATGGGATTCTTGATTCCAAATTAATTATATATATTTAGAGTTAAATTAGTGCTAAATGTTTTAAGACATTTATAGTAGTTATAAATCTGTTGAAATTAGTTTCGATAGTTTTACTCGTTTTGAAAAATAGTTTACACAAATTCACATTGGGAAACGATAAAATTTCCCCTATTAATTTGGTGAGAACTGAGAAGAAGTGTTTTATTTTGCTGCATCTAAAATTTTTAAGGAAGACATCACAAACTGTATAAATAAATAAATGAGAATAATAAACCCAATGGCCGCAGCTGAATTCTGAAAGTTGTTTTTGACAAAAGTACCTGCAATCTAACCTTAAATTTTTGCAGACACACGTGGTCAACATCCTCCTCCATATCCCCTCTGCCTCAGTCTGCTGCTTTTGTGTTGTTTGTAGTCCTAGTTCTTGGGCTAGTACTAGTATGTCAACAAGTCATTACAGAATACAAATGCTTCAGCATCAGCGATTCCCTACTACTACTGTAGCTTTTGCTCCACAATCTCCATCTCCGTCTCACTATGGTAATTCTTATACTCACACCCATGCCATGAATGTCTGTTTGTTATCCTTTCAGCGTGCTACATTTACCCATACCTTAGCAACCCCTAATAAGTGACGCTGACATTATAATGTCCCACGTTTTGTTATCCTTATTCTTAAGCCTACAACATTAGTGGTTGCTTTGTTGCAAAACATTTGTTCATGGTTTTTACCCTCCTATTAGTTTCAGGGGTCGTGTTTGGCAGAGTGCGATGTTCCATGCCTCCTCAGCTGCCGCTTCTAACTTTATGCTCTCTTGGGATTAAGGTTTATTTTTCACTAACACCTGTTTTCTGTTTTTCTTTTTTATTTATTTATTTTCTTTCTTTTGGTATATGACTATCCTTTTTTCCTATTTGCGTATTTCTTTTGCTTATGGCTCTTGTGTAAATGTGAGTGTGTTGAGGGAGCCAACTAAAATTGCACATTCCTCTTGTGCCATGTCATGTATCTACAAGCAAATACTACCAAGGTTCCTTACCTTTTCTGGCTCTTGATGCTGTTTTAGTTCTCCCAGAGCACCGCCAAGAATTATAGTTTAAGTCCTGGTTGCAGCACTTGATATGCTGATATTTAGTGGTTAGATTTCAGAGAGAAGACTGGCCTAACTGCTCGTTTATCTGTTGTCCTGTTCTATCATATAGTGAGGCAAGACAATATCTTTCATCAACAAAAGAATGGTTATTCACCTTGGCCCTTGTTGGAAAATGATCTTTAAATATCCTTTTGTTGACATTTGATAGCAGGTGATCCTAGATTACCTAAGGTTTGGACAAGGTCACTTATGGATGTACCTTCACCCTAGTGCTTTTCTTAAGTTGAAGTTCGTCTGGGGGCTTCTGTGGTTCCCGTCGACTTGAGGATGTCTGCAAAAGCAAAATCTTGTACTGCTTGTGGGACCTTGCTTCAGAGATTTCCCCGAGGCCTTATTGCTACCTGTCTTGGCCGTTGATTTGTATGGCTTTGTTTCTTGTATTTAGTGGTTTGCTTATGGTTGAGTTGAAATCTTGGGCCACCTCCCTTTGATAGCATCACTTTTTTGCTCGACCAGTGCATGTTATCAGATCGTTGGCCAAAGGCTTACATTTTTCTTCTAGTCATTTGGCCTTGGATATACTCATGCTAGCAGCCTCACATTTTCTGGGACCTTTGATTGTATTGATAGAAAACCTGCCTGTGGTCGTGTGCTAAAGAATGGGAGATTGTACCCGATACCTCTAAAGAAAATTGAGCAAGCTTCCAGGGGCTGATAAATGCTTGCTAAATGCGAATAGAGAAACATCTCAAGCCTCCAAAAGATGGAATTCTTGTCCCTGAGTAGATTCCTGCTGCTGACGAAGTATTAGGTGCTTGGTGAGTTTTAATTAGAGGACTTGTGAATCTCTTACATTTTATTCCAGTCTATGCTTGTAGGTGACATATTATGATAGTTAGAAACTTTGGGCCATAGCAGCTCTCTCTCGTTTAATATTTTGATGGGTAACACATTATGATATGCTTGTAGGTAACACATTATGATAGGCTGCAGAAGCTTTCATTCTTGGGTGAAGGAGTGCTTAATGATTTGCTACTCGCAAATGAATCATACCGTGTGCATGATCCTTCTGGACGACAACCGGACATGATTTGGTTACGACAGAATTCCAGCTGTTGTGGAACTTGCTTCATGGAGAATGACAGGACCTTTTCTAGTGTTTGTAAAAAAGTGATCAGCATTGGTGGATTTGTTGAGGGGAGAGGGTCATCAATTTTTGGACCTTGATTTCATTATTTTATGGAGCATTTCCTCCCTCCAGCAAAGTCAGATGTGCATAAGATTGCTGAAGATACAATTAATGTGTATGAGGAAGTCATACGGACTGTGACAAAGCTGCAAAGAAATATAGTTTCAAGGCTTGTGGCTACCATTCAGAGACTGATATAGGGCTTTGAGGCCACAATGGTAAGCTTTGTGGTGCACTTAGGCATTAGTGGAGGAATGAGAAGCATGGCTGGAAAGATGCCACGGTGGAGGTCCTTTCACCAAATTATGTTTGCGCAAGTTCAGGGTCCAAAGGTGTCTCCATTGAGAAGTGCATTCAAGAAGTTCTATGGGAAGCTCCAGCTGTGGTTAAAGTATGTACTTAGGAGGATGCTTGAATACCTGACAAATACAATCCTATGATGAGGCTTGACATTCTGGCCCTAGAAATTGAGGAGTCTCACTTTTTTACATAACAAGGCTTTAAAGCTATACAGAATCTAACATGGGGCATTCTGTAGGGATTTTCCTCCTTGACCTACTCTGGACTCAAGAGATTTCACGCTTGGAGTGTGTGAAAAATTGTAGCTACAGTAAGATTTTGTGGGGGGATATATATTTTGCCTTCTGCCACCTGAGCTCCAGAACGAGTGTAAGAGCTACAATTTCTATGTTCAGTGACTAGACTGCAAGTTGAGCACCCTTTTTCCCGCCCTTTAAGGTGGGTTTCAAAGAAGAGAAGGAGCTCTTAATTGTAAATAAGTTAATAGATATTTATCTGATGCTAGGTAGTATTTCATGAAAAGAGTTGTCGATGAATGTAAATTTCCCTGTTTGAATCAGGTCTGGCCCAAGGCAAACATATGCAGCTTCAGTAGTGGACTTGTTTGCTGGAGGTTTCCTCTTCTATTGTAGATTGATGAAGACATAAAAGCTCTTTTGCATCATCTTGTGATTAGGGATTTTCAACTCTAATGCGTGCTCAAGAGCTGGAAATTTTGTTGGACCTTTTTATTTCAAAGGTCAATCTTCTTTTCTAGTTAAATCGATCAAAGTTGGTGAATCATGTAATTTGCAATTTGTACCTCTAATAGGAACAGTTCCTATTTTTATTGCTTAATCCAGCTGAAGATGCAGAAACTCAATCTATCAATAAAAGGATTTTTATGAGGAAATTAGGTATTTAAGTTTTGTTACTTATTTATCCTAGTGTTGAAATTTGATAAGCTGAACTTGTTTATTTAACTCAGACTGACCAGATAATTCAATGAAATATCTTGTGCAGAGATGAGGGTTGAGTGATAGATATTTCAAGTTTGCAGTAGATGCTGCATAGGATCTCTATAGCCAAAAACAAGACAATCTTTCCTGTGGAAGTGGGCAAATTTACTTGTTCTGGGGGAAGAATGCATCAATAATCTGCATGAGCACTGCTGACTGCTGCACTGCTAGTAATCTACGGTGCTATTTCTTTTCTGGGTTTGTTCTGAAAAATCTACCTTCGTCGTCTTAGAGGACTCAGGTATTCTGGTAAGGTAGACAAATAGAAATGACACATGTCAAGCGCCTCTGATTATAGTTGTCAGATTTGACAAGGCCAATGTCACAGGTGTAACAGTGAGATAGCTAGCACGCAACCAAATAACTACACCGATTCCACCAGTGCAGATCACACTGGTTGACCTGTAGAGATGAATAGTAGAGTAGTAGCATGAGTTATACAAGAGAAGCAGCAGCTTCTGGACTTCCATCACTTGACGACATCAATGATGATGCATCTCCCCCACCAATCACTAGCTCACGACCAACAATCTATGTCTACTCTGTTTGTCACACTCTCTCTATCTGTTTTATGTGTGCATGCCCAAAATCATGAGATTTGCATTCTGCAGAAACATGAGTAGTGTATGCAGAAAGATAAGTAATGGTTTACATTGGATGTCTACCTATTTGATTCTCCAAATACTCTATGGCAGAACTCAAATAGAGAAGAGCATGATCCTTATAATGGTCAGTTGGGGAAGCTCATACAACCAGCCTACAAGTGGCGCTTAGTTGTAGCTTATGATGGCACCCGATTTTCAGGTTAAATACTTCTCTCCCTTTCTGTATACGTCTCTCTCAGATTGGTTATCCTATATTGCTTTGTAGGAGTTAAAACAAGGTTAGTTTCGTGAAAAATGCTACTCCTAGCCAAAGGAACATTAGATGATAAGTTTCTGGAAATCGGCTCTTTGAATTATTTCTGGTTGATTTAGCATTTCTTTTTAACAAGGTCCTGAATACATCTTTCACTATAGGTTGGCAATATCAGCAGTCAACACCAACTGTACAGTGCATTGTGGAAGAAGCCTTAACTCGAATTACAGAAGTAGAACGAGAAGATCTCCATTTTGTTGGTGCCAGTAGAACGGATGCAGGAGTTCACGCCTGGGGTCAGGTCTGTTTTCATTGAATCTATAATCACAGCAACTGGGAAGCAATCATGGCAAACAGACTGAAAATGACCTTCTAATTTCAGGTGGCGCATTTCACTACGCCTTTCAACTATGACAGCCTGGATATGATTCACAAGGCACTAAATGGTCTACTTCCTTCTGATATCAGAATTAGAGAAATTAGCCCAGCGATCCCTGAATTTCATGCTCGTTTTTCTGTCATAAGCAAGATTTATCACTACAAGATATACAATGATACTGTCATGGATCCATTTCAGAGGCACTATGCTTATCATAGTGTCTATAAACTTAATGCTGCTGTCATGAGAGATGCCGCAAAGCATTTCATAGGGAAACATGACTTCTCTGCTTTTGCAAATGCATCACGTAATGACCGGACTCCTGATCCAGTGAAGATGATCTTTCGGTTTGATGTAGTTGAAATGGTACTTCTCTAGAACATAGATATTGTCTCCTTTTTCTTGGTTGAGCAAAATTGTTGTGTAGTTCAAGAGGAATGATTTGATTGGGGCCTATGCTTTCTCCACACTTTTTTATGGTTGCCAAAAAAAAATGTTTTATCTTATTGCAAGCTGGAAGACACCATAAAAGTAAATATTTCAGTCTGCTACCACGTACTGAGCCCCTTCTTTACGAAAATTCTACTATTCCATACTCGTGTCATTGTAGATATGCATATTTTAAATTTTTGGAAGGGTATGTATGGAGATTACGGACTTTAGGGACTGATATGATAGTGCATATTAATTCTGGAAAAGAGATCATGGCTTTTGATGATTGTTGTGCTGCTCTTTAGGGACCTCTTTTGCAGCTTGAAGTTGAAGGATCTGGTTTTTTATACAGACAAGTGAGAAACATGGTATTGCTCATTTCTTTGATTATAGTCAAGTGAATTAAGTCATCATATCACGAGTTATTCATTAAATGGCCTTGTGTCATTGAGTGCATAAAAGTTGCAAATGACAAGATTTCACGAGTAAATGCTTATGAATATAAAATTATTAATGGTTATGGTTTTCTATACAGGTAGCGCTGTTGCTTCAAGTTGGAAAGGAAGCAGTTCCGCCAGATATAGTTCCTAGAATTTTGACATCTCGTGATCGTAAGGAACTTGCCAATTTCGCCTTGTCAGTTCCACCTCATGGTCTCTTTCTTATGGCCGTCAAGTATAATGAGGACCATCTACGTGTCCCAGCAGGTGGCCCTGCAGCCAGCTTTGGCAGGCATCATAGCATCAGCAAGTGTAAGGTCCCATCTTTCTATTAATTCTCATCTGCAACAGGGAGGAACATCATAAAGAAGTGAGAGTGCAGTGTATATTTTTCTGATTTTCAACCGAAAGGATAGGATCTCTTCAATTATTTTTGGCAGAAGTTAAGAAATGCTAGCGCTGGCTTATTCTTACTGCTGGGTACTTCTTGTGACTAACTTGCATTTCGTTGTTGGAAATTTTGAAGTGGAAGGGATGCATATTATATATAATGTTTCCATGTCTCAATGACCATATATAGATATGCTTTTGCAATGCAAGGTTGACTGGTTGGACGTTCCCATATACTGTTGACTGGGACATATGTGATGGGAGAGCGAGGGAGGTTGAAAACATTTCAAAACCTTGAGCAGATCTCTGATGTGCTTGAGTTCCATGGAAACAAATTAGATATTTTGACACCTCCAAACTGCAAGTCATCAGCTTGGCTTCAAGTAACAGCGGACATCTTAACTGTGAAGTATTTTTAGTGTTTGGTAGAACCCGCATGTATGAACCAGATCAATCAAAGATAACCAGCCGGTTTATGTCAATAGAGTTACGCCCTGGGATGAACATGTGATGAAGTCACATTGGAATTTTTTGGCCAAGTAGCAACGAGATCACACTAAATCATAAAATAAGGGTAAGTAGCTTAATTGGGCTGCAAACTACAGGTATAAACATTTCACCATTTCTTTATTCCCGTTGGCGTTCTACATATATTTTTATGTAAATTTCTGAATTTTGAGGCAAAACACTGTTGATTATATAAGATGGTTAAGATTTATTACACAATATTGTAGTGTTAAGAAGAATGAAAAATCCACTTTATTAGTAAGTAAAGGCATCAACGAGTTGTGGCAAAGCAAGTTATTTCACAGCATTTTTGGATAAAATATGCACGAGTTGGCAGGCTTTGATGTTGAAAAAGAAATTGCCTCATATTTAGCTGACCAAAATATGATGATCACATAGAACGTCGGTATTTCTTTTTCTTTTTCTTTTTTTTTTTTTTGGGCTAAGCAAATGAATGGTTGTATTAAAGAGATGAATGTACAAAAATTACAGATTGTGGCTTATGCCATTAGCATATTCTAGCCTCATCTACACCCCATGCTCTGAGAATGGCAGAGTTCAAAAGATTTTTCTTAACTTTTTTTCTTTTTTTTTTTGGCTATATATAAGGTCAATTTAGTTTTCAATTTATTTCTTAACTTTCCTAAGCATGTACAACTTGTTTCTAATGTCAAATCCAATATCCGAAAGTATCTGTTTTTCGGGTGAGACCAAAGTGTTGTGGATTATTTGGTCTTGCTCCCAAATATGAAACACAAGCGCTCCCAAGAAGAGTTTGATAGTGTAGCCTAGCTCTACATTCCTCTCGGCCCTGTAGAAAAGCTGCCTTTATGAGAAATACGCTTCGAGAAAGGGCAAAAATGAAAAGGTGTTCAAAGTCCTCAATGCATGCATTACAGAAACACACAAAGGGGGTTAATCTGGTATCCCCAAGAGAGCATTCTCCCCTTAGTAGGCCGCCGGTTGCGCCAGAAAAGCCAACTGCAAGTAGCGTGTTTAGGAATGAGGTTTTTGAACCAAACTACCTTAAACCAGTCCTTTCTTGGTTTGTTTTCCTTCACCATACTCCACGCTGCAGCACTGGAGTAAGCTCCGTCACCTGAGTTGATCCAACAAATTTTGTCCCTGAGATGGCATTGTGGTTTAATTTCCTGGCTAATCTCGAGATAAAGGCTGGGAGATAGGCCGTGGGTATTTCTTCCAAACGTGCACACTTCCGACAAGCCAAGCAGAGAGAAATCCTACAGTACTCTATGATCTAAGAGTCGAACATCAGCTTTAATTTTGTCCTTTTTTGTTTTTGATAATATCTCATGATTCGTAAACATACACATATTTTTCTCTAGCTTGCATAAACAACTTTGGCAGTATTTGTCAATTAATTGGCATTTTGTTCAAGTGCCTCTCCTGTCTTTCTGAGGTATCAGATTCCCCCAACGCTCGCCAATAATTGCTTTTTAAATACCCTTATATGACATCATCAGTGAAGCTACTTGGTGATATAACTAAAAGAAGTGCCGATTTATAATCACTAGGGGGAGGACCAAGCAGAAATTAATGGGGTAATAATGATTTGTGGTCCTTGGGTATCCTATATAGTTCAATGCTTTTGCGTTTTCCATATCAACTACTCTTTATAAAATTGAGTATGAAAATCAAATCATAGTTGTTAAAAAAGAAAAAAAGGAAAAATGTAGCAACCAATGGATCTTAAAATTGATGTAATTCATATAATAGAATAACACTCAAAATTCGAAGATTTGAAAAGCAAAATTATGCGACTTCAATCATACTTTTCTACATATATACATATATATATATTTATTTATTTATCTTGATGAGGGCAGGTCTGTCGCCTATGCTGTTATGCATGCAATACTACAAACTTATAAAGCCATCATCAGATCCTCAGAGGTAAGCGTATGTAAGAAAGATATGTCTACTTGTTGCAGTATAAACATTATTTGGCAAAAGTTGGCATGATGGAAGAAAATTAGATAAAATAAAACTTATACTTCATGGAGGTTTTGGGAGCATTCTCTCGTTTCTCTACCATGAATTTTATTTCTTCACTAGCTACAAACATCGACCTCTTCCTTTCGAATATATCTTTTTGAAACTAAAATAGTCTTACTTATCTGTATATCACACAATATCCCCGGCACCTGATCATTCATCCTGCTGCAGATTTTCCATTTGGTAATCAGTACTCTAACAGTTGAGAGCAATGGTGGCCAGTGCCAGTGATTCTGCTATATATGGAGATGGCGAGCTAAACAATGAATTGGAAACTACTCCGGAAAAGCCTGGAAATAAACAACTGAATTCAAATACTAGCACTAGAAAAAAAAAGAAGAAAGTGAATGATAAAGTTCCATATTACAAACTTTTCTCCTTTGCTGATCCTACCGACTATGTGTTAATGATTGTTGGCACTATTACAGCCATTGGAAGTGGATTCTCTGTGCCTATCATGGCCGTGCTATTCGGAGAGTTAGTCAACTCCCTTGGACAGAATTCGGATACCGCAAAAATTGTTCACAGTGTTTCCAAGGTATCTTTTGCAATTTCCTCATCTTTTGAAGCTATCTAATTACCTAGATCATAATAATAGCCCTGGCTGGCCGTCTGTGGTGTTGCCAACATAATCTCTGTTGACTGAAACTGGAGCTCAGTCTTCTTATCTCTACTGTCTTCTCCTAACAGCAGAAACTGGAGCTCAGTCTTCTTATCTTTACTGTCTTCTCCTACCTGATCCTCATTGTCACAACACTTAAATGCATATAGTTTAGAAACTGACGCCATTCATATATAATCTCAACTGACAAAATCATGAACGGTAGTTCTTTCGAATCACTGCTGACGGATTGAGTTGTACACAGGTATCCCTAAAGTTTGTATGCTTGGCCCTGGGCTCTGGTGTTGCCACAGCTTCTCGTAAGTGTATTATCATTTGGCAGTGGTTTTAATTAATAATAACACCATTGAAGCTAAGCAAACTTATATTGCTTTTTTTTTTCCCCTGCAGAGGTGGCTTGCTGGATGGCCACGGGGGAGAGACAGGCTGCTCAGATTAGGCTTTTATATCTAAGAGCTATATTGAGACAAGATGTTGGATATTTTGATAAGGAAACCACCACTGGTGAAATTATTGAAAGGATGTCAGGTGATACCCTCATAATTCAAGATGCCTTAGGTGAAAAGGTATTATTTCTCTTATTTATTTGGGCAATTGGTATACAAAGTTCAACTTGGAAAGAACTTAAGATACATGACCATCATCATAATTTTGGTATGACTATTTCTTATCAACAAAACATTACAGGTTGGAAGATTTTTACAATTATTAGCTACATTTTTTGGAGGCATTGCAATTGCTATGATAAAGGGGTGGCTTCTCTCACTAGTCTTGCTATCTTCAATTCCACTTCTAGTCATCTCTGCTGCTGTTATGACTGTTCTTATGGCAAAGCTAACATCTCGCAAACAAACTGCTTATTCTGCAGCAGCAACTGTGGTCGAACAAACAATTGTCTCAATCCGAACTGTATGAAATATTGAAAATCAGTAACAATTAGCATAGTCGTTTCCCTTAACCTATAACATACAGCCATTAAAATGAACTTTTCGTTTTAGGTTGCATCATTCACTGGAGAAAGGTTGGCCATCACTAAATATAGCAAGTCTCTAGATGAAGCTTATAAATCTGGTGTGCAAGAAGGCCTAGCTGCAGGCCTGGGTTCTGGTGTATTTATGCTTATCTTCTTGTGCAGTTATGCTTTAGCGGTGTGGGTTGGTGCAAAAATGATACTTGAGAAAGCATATACAGGTGGAGATGTCATGAATGTCATAATCGCTGTATTGACTGGCTCTTTGTAAGTAAGATTTGCTTCTATCTCTTTGAAATTTGACACCTTGAAATTTGAAAATCAATAGCTTGTCTTTTCTCCCAGTTCTCTAGGGCAGGCATCTCCCTGTTTAAGCGCCTTTGCTGCTGGGCAAGCTACAGCATTCAAAATGTTTCAGACAATTGATAGAACACCAGATATAGATACACACAGTACAAAGGGACAGAAATCATACATTATCGGTGACGTTGAATTTAGGGATGTCTATTTCAGTTATCCTACAAGACCAGAGGAGCTAGTTTTAAATGGCTTCTCTTTCTCAATATCAAATGGAACAACTGCAGCTTTGGTTGGAAAAAGTGGTTGTGGGAAATCAACAGTTATCAGCTTGATTGAAAGGTTTTATGATCCACAATCAGGTGCAGTTCTCATTGATGGTATTAATATCAAAGAGTTTGATCTTAGATGGATTAGGGGTAATATCAGCCTTGTTAGCCAGGAACCTGTCTTGTTTGCAACAAGCATTAAAGAAAATATCGCCTATGGGAGGGATGGAGCAACATTGGAAGAAATAGAACTTGCTGCTAAGCTTGCCAATGCTACCACATTCATAGAGAAATTGCCTCAGGTCTATCTTTAAGTGTTTCATTAACTACTCTTGTCTTCAACAATATTTTTCCAAATCCAATAATAGTTTTTAATTCATGTCTCCTATTTTCTCTTCAGTTACTTTCTATTAGGTTACTTATTTTACCTTCTTCACTACTAATGATATTTAGGGGTTAGACACGGTGGTTGGTTTCCATGGAGCTCAAATATCTGGTGGACAGAAGCAAAGAATTGCTATAGCTAGAGCAATTTTAAAAGACCCAAGAATATTACTTCTCGATGAAGCCACAAGTGCTCTAGATGCAGAATCTGAAAGAACTGTACAAGAGGCATTGGACGAGGTCCTGGTTGGCCGTACTACCCTCATAGTAGCACATCGGTTGAGTACTATAAAGAATGCTGACATAATAGCTGTTATTCATCAAGGGAAGATTGTTGAAAAAGGTTTCTCTTCTACAAACTCTTTGAAATTGACGATTAGATTAGTCTAGTTTAGAAATATAATTATATAGTAGTAGTTTTTGCTGCCTGTTGACTACAATAAATGTACTTGTTGTGCTTATGACCTTCTAATATTGCTTGACAATAAACACCAGTCCTTTTCTACTAATCAGGTTTGCACTTTGAACTACTGCAAGATTCTAAAGGACCATATAGTCAACTTGTGCAGTTGCAAGAGATTAACAAAGTGCCAGAACACATTGTGATCGATCAGGATCAGAATGAAGTAGTGCTAAACGCAAACATCGGAAGGCATTCAACTCAGCAAGTTTCATTGTTTCAATCTAAGAGTCAGGAAGCGTCTGGAATTAGTGATAATAGTCATTGTTCCTTTTCAGTCTCAAGGGGTTTACCCCTTGCAAATGATGTGGTAGAGTTAGAAATGAGAAAACCTCATCAACCTACTTGGGCACCACTGCAGATGGACAAACAAGTCATACTTAGCCGCTTGGCTTATATGAACAAACCAGAGATTCTGGAATTGTTACTTGGTTCTTTAGCTGCAGCTGTAAATGGTCTAATATTACCATTAATTGGAGAATTCCACTCCCAGATAATCAAATCATTCTACGAGCCAGCTCACAAACTCAATAAAGATTCCAAATTCTGGGCATCAATGTATCTTGCTCTAGGTGGGGGATGTTTATTGGCAACACCATTAAGGACGTACTTTTTTGCTGTGGCAGGGTGCAAATTGATCAAGCGAATCCGGCTTATGTGCTTTGAGAAAGTGGTTCACATGGAAATTAGTTGGTTTGATAAGATAGAAAACTCCAGCGGTGCCATTGGTGCTCGACTTTCAATTGATGCAACATGTGTGAGGACCCTAGTTGGGGAGTCACTTGCTTTGCTTGTTCAGAATACTATAACTGCTATTGCCGGTCTGGTTATTGGTTTTCTAGCTAGTTGGCAGTTAACCCTCATAATAATTGTTGTGCTACCTCTGATTGGACTTAATGGGTACTTTCAGATGAAATTCATAAATGGAATCAGTGGTGATACAAAGGTTGGAGCCAAATTTAGTTGATGGAAAAAGTGTGCATCTCAATATTGAATTACAGAAAGCATATTTCCATTTTAGTTGACTGAAGTAAATGGAAAGATTAGATAAAGATAATCTTACTCATATTTACTTGTTTTAGGTTTGGTCTTCATTAGCTACACCAGCGAGCATATAAAGGAGAAACTAGTTTTAGTTTTAACTGAAATTATTTGGCTTGGACCGCCTTGTAGCTGATGATTCTGTTTTCACCCTTTTCAGATGCTCTTGATCATGCATGTACATATTAAGTCAAATAAACTAATCTACTTATCAAGAGTGTTTATTTGCAGAAATTGTATGAGGAAGCTACTCAAGTTGCAAGTGACGCAGTTGGAAGTATCAGGATGGTTTCTGCTTATTGTGCAGAAGAGAAAGTAATGCAGTTATATGGAAAGAAGTGTGAGGGTCCAATTAGAGCAAGAATTAAACAAGGTTTGATTGGTGGCGGATGTTTTGGCTTGTCCATGTTCTTTCTATATTTAGTGTATGCAGCAAGCTTTTACATTGGAGCTCAATTCATTGAGGCTCAAAAGATAACCTTTGTGGAGCTATTTCAAGTAAGCTTTCAGTGGGGACAATAAGATCTTTTCATCGTTTCCTCCACTGAATTTAAATTGATGGGGGTCTAACTTGTGCTTCAGAAGTCAAGATGATTTCTCTTAAACTTGTTTTTTTACTTTTGCTCCAATTTTTGCCTAGCAGGTCTTTTATGGTCTCAGCATGATGGCTGTTGGAATTTCTCAATCAGGCACGCTTGCCCCTGACTCCAATAAAGCCATGGAGGGTGCTGCTTCTGTCTTTGCCTTTCTTAACCAGCAATCAGATATAGATTCTAGTGATGACTCGGGAATCATATTAGACTGTGTAAAGGGGGATATCGAATTTCATCATGTTAGTTTTAAGTACCCTAATAGACCTGATGTTCAAATTTTGACAGATCTATGCTTGGCTATCCGCTCTGGCAAGGTAAGTTATGGTAAAACAGATTTTCAAAAAACTAACTACATCCTATAAGTTAAATTGGGAAAGTAATATAATTACCAAGAATTCATTTGACAGACTGTTGCGTTAGTTGGTGAAAGTGGAAGTGGAAAATCAACTGTCATTTCTTTGTTGCAAAGATTTTATGATCCTGATTCAGGTTGCATAA
The DNA here is from genome assembly GCA_028554755.1 of Cordia subcordata. Lineage (NCBI taxonomy): Eukaryota > Viridiplantae > Streptophyta > Magnoliopsida > Boraginales > Cordiaceae > Cordia > Cordia subcordata. The sequence goes on from JAPTOF010000001.1 coordinate 42,332,407, forward strand.
CGTTGGATGGAGTAGAACTCCAAAAGCTAAAGTTGAAATGGTTGAGGCAGCAAATGGGTCTTGTAAGTCAGGAGCCAGTATTATTCAATGAGACAATTCGAGCTAACATTGCATATGGAAAGGAAGGCGACGCCATGGAAGCAGAAATTCTAGCTGCAGCTGAGACAGCAAATGCTCATGAGTTCATTAGTGGCCTACAAAAGGTTAGAACACATCGTGTTCCTAAACCATATGTTTATCATTATTGTATGCCATTCATGTACAACCTAGGGAAGCTTGATGATTCCTCTTTTTTTTTTATCCTTTTCAGTTATTAGGTATTTTGCCTATAGTATTATTGGCTCCATTCCTATGTTTGAATATGATTTCTTAGTCTAATCAATGACATTGTGAAATGTAGGGTTATGACACAATTGTAGGCGAAAGAGGAATCCAATTGTCTGGTGGACAGAAACAGCGAGTGGCAATAGCACGAGCTATAGTGAAAGATCCAAAGATAATATTACTAGATGAGCCAAGCAGTGCCCTTGATGCTGAATCTGAAAAGGTAGTTCAAGGTGCTCTGGATAGGGCAATGATGGATAAAACAACAGTAGTGGTAGCCCATAGGCTATCTACAATTAAGGATGCAGACTTGATTGCAGTTATAAAGGATGGAATCATTGCAGAACAAGGAAACCATGAAACCTTAATTAATAGCAAGAATGGTATTTATACCTCACTGGTGGCTCTACATGCTAGTTCTTCATCTGATCAAAATACTAGATAAACTTCTTTTTCTTCTGTATTTTGAGAAAGAGAGAAAACAAAAGGCATTGCATATGAATTAAGCACAAACGACTTTTGCTCTATTTGTTATAAGCTTATTGTTAGATGCTCTTTTATATATAAAACTATGGTTTAGTTTGAGCTTTCATAATGATAAGATGTTTTATTTATAGTTGTAAAAATAAAATAAAGGATGATAATTGTCTTAATTATCATATCCATGACTTATTATAAAAATAAAATGACAAAAATGTTAGCATCTTCTATAATCTTATAGAGAAAATTAAATTAATCATTTCATGTTTCGCTATAACTTCTTTTTTTTGGCTTTCTCCAATTTGCATCAATATTCATGTCTTGGTTTTCATTGGAGGAAAAAAAATTACATTGTAGATTTAATATACAATCTAAAATGCTTAATGTTGTGCTTGTTGTACGCTTATCTAAAATGTTAAATCTGAAAAGCATGTAAAGTTTTAATAATATTTTTGGGAATCACATTTCTGATAGTCAAACTCCCAGAAATAGAAAAGTGATTCTGTGAATGAAAAACCTCTCTAGGGATCAAACATCCCCTTTGACTTAGCTTTGTGTTTATTTCACTATTATATGGCAAGGGAGAAAAGTTGGATTTAACATAATATTGTTGAGAGTTTAAAAAATAACCCAATCTCGTTTTCAAAACATGTTAAACGCACTCTAAGAATGCGTCAAGATTATTACTTAATTTTGAAATGGAAAAAAGTTATAATGTATTTTGAATTGTACAAGACTGTTGTATATAAAGGATTATTTGTTTAGTTGATACTATGAATTTCGAATGGAAAAAGTAATTTGAAGATACCAAGGGCATAGGGTAAATGGGAGTCCAAGATGGCATCTGACGTGGCAAATACATGGCCAAATAAGAACCGCGAGATAAACATAGGCAGAATCTGAGGGTGTAGGTGATGGGAAAACGCATGGCAAGAGCTTGAAAGAGCGTGGGAAACTGAAAACGGTCACAGGCGCGCAGGCGGCAAGTAGCAGGAGATGCCACGTCTGAAGAAGCCGCGCATAAGCCAACCATTGTAGACCACGTAGCAAAAACTGTTGATTCCCTTGCTCTTAAGAAACCCCTTGAAACAGAATAATGTTTGAAGTGGTTTGCAAGGGCGTAGAATAAGAGGGTATCTGCGTCCCCTCCCAAAATTCCAATAATCAAAATAATAATAATAATAATACACACAGAGATAGAGAGAGAGTGTGTGTGGGAGATCTAGGAGGGAGGTGTAGGACGAAAAGAGATGGAGGCGAGCAGCAGCGTGGTTATGCGGCCAAATCCATGTTTGTCAAGAGGAGACGCTGGAATCGATGCCCACTTTCACAGGAACAGCTTTTACTATCTTCCTTCTTCTTCTTATCAGAAGACATGTATGACGATGGGGATGGGGTTTTCTTCCTCTTCCTCTTCCTCTGCTCTAGTCGGAAGAAGAGGATACAGAAGGAAGCACCTCAATGTCGGGTTTTACGATAAGGGTCAGTTTGATCATTATTATTATTATTTTTATTATGATAATAATAAATCATCATCATCCATTAGGTGTGGTGGTGGTGGGGCTGGGAAGAAAGAGAAAATAAAGGACAAAGGAAAAGAAGAAAAGAAGATGATGAAGAAGAGGTTGAAATTACTTAAAGGTTTGTCGAAAGACTTGTCTGTCTTCTCGCAGATGATGGGTTTCGAATTGGGTTCTGATCGTAGTGCTTCTCTGGCTGACCAAGTCAAGGCCGACAACATGTCGGTATGAACTCATCTCCCTCCTACTTATATACTTTTGCTATTAATTTCGATTCCCTGTTTTCTAGGATTCACAACAAGTTTCCTTCCTCCTCCCGTTTACCGTTCCTTGCATTTTTAATTAAAGCATCTCAATTCTTCTGCTATTCTGGATTTCTTTTAAGCTGTTACGATTTGGAAATGAATGTTGTATTACTAGCCCCTGCTTCTTCAGTGTATGACTTCTTCTGTTGAACTCAAATAAAATTTGGTGGTAACTTTTGAATTTCCACTTCTGCTTCTCATCGGTTGATTGGGTCTTTAATCAATCAATTAATTAATTAATTAATTACTATCTGAGCAAATTCCATGGAGTTGGTAAATTTGACTTCATTAATTTTTGCTCATTGGATGATCTCTAATGTCGCCACCACCACGTGCAGGAAGCGGCCGGGTTGTTGCTTTTGCAGCTCCAAAAGCTACGGGCAGAGGAGAAGGAATTGAAGACGAAGAGGAAACAAGAGAAGATCCAAATAAGGGCTGCACAATTGCACAACAGGTTTGGATGTGATATGTCTTCTGGCTCTTCTTCAGAATCAAGTGACAGCGAATGTGATGAGGAGGAGGTGGTATATATAAAGAGCCTTAAATGTGGATCTCTTGCTCAGCCTATCTCAATTGCTAATCAACCGCTTATTGAAAAGGAAACAAATATTAGTTCCAGCATTTCAACACAAGAAAGCATTATGTCTTTGTTGCATCCACCTCCCCTAACATCGGAATCAATCCGTCCTTGTTCAGAGGATCATCTACAGGACTCTAACTCTACTGTGGGGAAGGATGATCAAGTCTGCAGTTCGAATAGTAGCTTAAGAGAGCGAGAGCAAGAGCCAGAGTGCTGCACTGGAGCCAACAAATGCAACAAGATTGAGGTTTGCATGGGTGGTAAATGCAAGAAATCAGGTGCTGCCTCCCTAATAGAAGAATTTCAGAAGGTAGTTGGGGTTGATGTTGCGGTTTCTGGTTGCAAATGCATGGGCAAATGCAAAGATGGTCCAAATGTCAGGGTCGTGAATAATAATAGTATTGATGATTGTGATAGGACTCCATCAAGTCCACTGTGCATAGGCGTGGGTTTGGAGGATGTGGGTTTAATTGTGGCCAATTTCTTTGGAGGCGATCAGAATGAAATTGGTCTTCCTGCTGCACCTTAACACAGTAATGGCTGTGGCATCTTTTTGTGCAAATGTAATTTTCTTTCTTTTATTTTTATTTTTAAAAAAATAGAGCTGGTAACCCAGTGACTGTCGGCAGAATTCATAATTATTTTTGGTTGTACCAAGTCATTTATGAACTTGTGTCTTCACCTGTTGTATCCATCCTAGACCATACACTTACCAGCAAACTATACCTTGACAATTAACCAGGCAGCAAGTTTTGCCATCCAATCACATGGCCTCATTTCAACCGTATAAAACAATAGAACTGAAGGTGGGCTTTTCAGCATTAATCGGATCTCTTGTTCTTGTTTCTCTGACTGGAGATGTTAAGAAGCTGAATTGTTTTCAATGTCAACTTCTTCTTGTTTGTTTTTTGGATTGATAAACTAATACTTTCATTAGCACACAGCAACATATACATCAGTCGTTGTACTCCCACTTCTGGAAATTCAGAAGACAAAATAATTTCCAATTGTGGTGGTGGATGATAAATCCAGTTACAGGGAGGCTTCCTTTTATACATTACTGAGCAACATACTTAAGTGAGATTTCCTCTTGAATGGATGGATTCTTTCACAATGGTGTCCACTCTCCATAATCTGCATGTTACCTCTCCTTCAAGTTTTCCAATCAGCTGCTTCAATCACATTTTTCAAATCTGATTCAATCTCCCGTTCTTGATCTTCATGTTGTTTACACCATATACACCCTTACCAAATTGCCCATGCTGCTGCTTCCTCCACAGATCTATGCTACCTTTTGACTGCACCACCATCAACAATATCTCCTTTATAATCATGACAGATAAAACAAAGAGCTGCAGATGAGCGTAAACAGCATCGCAGTTAATTTTGATGATTCCCTCTTTAGGCATCCCGTTTATCTTTTTTAATTTTTTCAACACCATTTTCAGGATCACGCCCAAAATTGTTTGGAATCACTGAGCACTTGAGTTTCTTTATGGAGGTGCATTTTGAACAGTTGCCAGTGCTTCAGGCCTGATTCGTTCAAACTTTCGCTTATTATTTCTAGCACACCAAATATGCCACCAATTTTTTCTTATATGTCATCCTTCTCAAGGCCACTGTCAACACATGCTTTCACAAATTCCTCCAACCGATCATTAAATCCTTGCACTTTTTCCTTTTCAATTTTAAATTGGAATGGGGAAAGAAACAAAACTCCAGAACTCCAATCACACAACAAGATCAAATGCTCCACACTTTCTTCCTCCACTCCACAAATTTTACAAATCACTTTCCTCTTTGAAAGAAGAGGCTCATGCGATATTATTTTAATTCTTTCAGTTGCTAATGGTGAAAGCAACACAGAAACACAAGCATCTTGATGGTATCTTAAACATTGATCTGGCATTTGAGCTCTAAAGTCAAACTCAATAGTTATCCAATAGCAAGAAAACTCAGAAGTAGAAAATAAAACATTGGAAAAGAAAGTAAGGGAGTGTCTGCTACATTTTCAATGAACAATGAAGTGAAAATGTTACACAGTTGAAAGGGTGATTAATTCCCAAATATATTCGTATAACAACTCTTCATCGATGAAGAGCAGCTAGTAGATTGTAATGTTACTATCCGAAGGTTGAGAGTAGATTCAGTAGGTTATGCTCACAATTTAGCATACTTTTTGAGGTTTTGTGCAGTATCACTGTTTTCTGGCACAGGCATATTGCACAGAATGGTAACCTTGGACGATGCAACCAATGATCTCATCTCTGAGTCCGAAGGAGCAGTACTCTTCCAGAGCTGCACCTCCCATATCTGCCGAAATATGCCACAATCAATAAACCTTCCAGTGTCTATTTACTTTAAAAACACAAAAAAAAAAAAAAAGGAGCATTGAAATAACCCTTGCTGAAGGGAAAAAGACCTGAATGGTTTTGCCAACATTAACAGGGGTGGCCTCAGCTAGGATAAGGTCGCCAAGCTTGGCGGTCTTGATATGGTTGATGCTGAGTTGAATCCCGGCCACCCTCCTCAACCCTGATGAGGCCGTGTGAGCTCCAATGCTCGCAAGCCCTTCCGCTATCATCGCGGATACCCCTCCGTGTAACACCCCGAATGGCTGCTCTCATGTATAACGTTTATTTAATTAAGCACACTATTATTCTCCTCCATCCTTGTGACAGGAAAAACGAAACTACTTATGGATAAATTTATTCATCATTTCCTAAATTCTTCTTCTTTTCGAAATTCTATATTATAACACAAAAGAGGAAAAAAAAAAGAAGAAAAAAAAGGTACATAATAGAATCAAAGCAGATAATAAAGAAAGCAAACACTAATCTTCATCAAAGTTGATCAACAAGTGTACAAGTGTACCTGAAGGCACTTGTCGTTAACTAGAAGACGTCCGCTTACTCTGTGTGGTGTAATATCTTCAATTTCAAAGCCAAGTGCATGAAGCGGAGCACCTAAAACCTGTGTCTTCAATGGTTCTCCAGCTTTTTGGGTTGAATTCATCCTTATCCCCAGCACTGAAAGTCAAGTTCAAGATCAACTAAGCATTGATGGCGTAGGCTATGGCTGTGAGGCAGATGGAACGAATGGGCGTAGGTGAAATTGTAGCCTCCTGACAGATAGATAATTGCGCACGTTTTTTGTTTTATTTATTATTATTTATTCTAGCGTCAACACTTCTAAAAAAAGTTGAGCATAGAGGGGATAGGCCACGGCGATAAGAAAGACGGGAATGGGGTAGGTGAAGTCAGTGGACCGTAGCCAAACAAACATCTACACGCTCAAGTCTTTTTGATTTTCTACAGTTTTTAACACCTCACCAACTTTTGATTGAAACATGACGTCTCAACCACAGGCGCAGAGCATGAGGCTAAAAGAAAAATTTCGCTTCCTCTTTCATTTAATTTGTGTGAATCTTTCAATCTTGCGGGTATGACTTGTCAGATGCAAATTTTGAGATTGCATGTAATTCTTAACTTTGTTATTACAAGATATAGAGGTTCCAATTTCCAATATAATTTTTTTTTCTTCCATTCATATAACCAAATTGAACTTTTTTGTTCACAAAATCTTCAGCAAATCTGTGACCACCAATTAATACAAACGTCACAAGTTTGAATTTTTGAGGAAAAAAAGGTCAAACATGAAAAAACAAATCACAAGAATTCATAAATAAAAACCTTCGATGTAATTTTAAAATTAAACTCATGAGATTAAATTTAATAAATCCAAATATTTTTTATCATATTCTCGTTTAACTAATCCGAAGCCGAACTGCTATTAGTTTAGTTAATTTCAAATATATTAGTTAATTATTACTTAATTGATTATTATATAATTAAACACCCCCTTAGTTTATTCTAGTCATAAAGAGATAATTTACTCACAATAATAAAATGTGAACAAGGTCTGACATGGTTAACTATAAAAGTAACAAGTATCACTTTAAGTATTAACTTTCAATGTCTTAACCTGAATATATATGAGTTAATTGTAGTTTTATTTATAACTTTTTTTAAAAATAATTTAACTTCCTAAATCTTAATATCTTAGTGATGAATAATTAATTTAATTGATTTTAATCATATTATTTAGTTACTACTACTAGTGTGTAATACCTCAAACTTTTGACGGGGCTCAAAGTGGGATATTGTAAACTTCTGAGATTATTTTGTGATTATTGCTTTCCAGAAAAATATTTTTATGTCTAGACACTTTTTTGTTTTTATTTTTTAATTACTATTATTTAAAGAAAAACACATTTTTGCTTTTTTTTTTTTTGCTACAAACTTGAGAAATAGAGAAGAGAGAGATGAGGCAAAGAAAGAGAATAAGAAATAGAGGGAGATTCACGATTTGCTTGTGATATGAGCCTAAATCGTCCCCAAATCACATTGTGACAAATGGCACTCGTAGAGCACGTTTCAAGCGATAGGAGAATCCAAGCCCTACAGGTCTGATCAAAAGTGCAAGGGGCGGATACTTCTACTATGAGTTCGATCTTTGTGCATATTCCGCCATAGGATGAAGACATGGGCTTGGAGACATGAACAACACTTGAACATACAAAGGGGGTGTGCCCTTGAGTCATGAGTTCGCTAGGAGTTTTGGGAGGGCGAACTTGTGCTTCACGCGTCCACTTTGGGCTAACAAGTCTGCATGGCCAAGTCATCTTCACTAAATAGTTAAAAGTGCCATGTCAAGCCTATGTGGAGCTTAGTCAGCATATTACTTATGGTCAAATTCGAAGTTTGGGCATAAGTTTCTATAAATACTAAGCTTCATTCCAAGACAAGGAAGTGGATTCTTCCAAAATTCTCTCTAAGTATTCAAGAGCATTTTCATACATTCAAATGCATGTTCATATCAATCTTTAGATCTTCATATCAAGACCTTTGAATCCTCTACTAACTTAGGCATTAGAGGTACAACGGAGGGAAAGCCTTGCGTGTTTCTCTTTTTGTAGGAAAGTGGACCCGTCACTCACGCGTGTATAGGCTGACCTTTGGCTCACTTGTCTGTCTTCTACTCCTATAACTTGCCAAGACAAAACAGTGGACGCATCACTTACGTGTGCATAGGCAGACCTTTGGCTCACCCATCCACCTTTTTCACCTTTAACTTGCCAAGACAAGAACATGGACGCGTTACTCATGCTCGTGTAGCAGACCCTCGGCACATCTGTCTTCCTCTTACTCCTTTAACTTGCAATTGGGAGGATGATTTACCTTTACTGACGTGGTCGTATTTCTTCGACCATATTAGTTGACACTGTCTGTAGGAACTTAGAAGATAATTCCTATTGATAAGCACGTGGTTGAAAACCATGGCAAAACTGAGAATGCAACAAGCATTACCAAAGCACATAGAGTAGATCGAGGACAAGGGGTCATTAGCTATGACGCTAAAGTAAGTGATCAAACCATGAAGGTCTATAATACAAGAAATGTAGAGCATGAGCATCCACATTAGCAACAAACAAGAGGGAGAGCGACTCCAAAGATTAAAAACCTGATGGCACTGGGTTCATCAAAGGGCATAGTAGTAGGTATGCCTCGGTGCATAAGCTAACCTTGAAAATTGAGGATGTGGTAAACATTGAAAAATGCAAGCAAACCCATGTGCGATACATATGAGTAGAATTGTAAACCAACGCATGCGATATATATCTAAAGATGAAGGTATGCCTCAGTGCATAAACTAATCTAAAAAATCGAGGATATGGTAGACACTGAATAAGGCGAGAAACCCATTTGTGATACGTATGAGTTGAATTGTAAACCAACTCATAGCATGTATGCGACATATGTCATTACATGCTCAGATACCTGAACACATGTGCCTGACTTGGTCACCAGGGGTTTTGATTGAAACTAAGGACGAAATGTTCACTCGAGTGTATAAGCCAACCCAAAATGAAGGGATGTGGCAAATGCTGGGTAAAATTCAGCAAACTAACACACTAAAACCAAGTGTGAAGAACCTTGGCGGAGTGATCGAACCCAAATATGTCTAGAACTAAGGAGACGCGGTCCTTAGAGTGTAAACTTGGTCTTGAGAAAGAACTCACAATTGAGCCTTGGAAGAAAAGACGTTAAACGTTGGAATCTAAGCTTAAGGACAAAGCCAGGTCCCTCCGCTCCCATAGGTGTTGCTATAGCCCATGACAAAATGCTGTAGAGTTAACTTACATACCCAAGCTAACCATGTGGGAGAAAGAATGAGCTTAGCAAAGAGCATATTGACAAAGCAAGTTAGGCAGATTTCATGGGTTGTGCTTTTGTCTGGGAGCAACATGCATAAGAGATAAACCCTTAATGGGTTTAGCTGAAGAACAAAAAAAACAACATAGATGGACCCTTAGGCACGATGTTTGTCAAGCACGCAAGCAGCAAGGCGTTACTTTGCTTGATTTGTTGGAGAAAGTGCTAGCTACTCTAGGGAATCGAAAGAGAGCCATCCGATCGATTATGCTCTTCCTTGACTATCATTTATGCTAAAGCTCTAGGCATCCTAGCCATTATGTCTAATTTATGGTGCACCTTCTAAAGAGGAAGCAATCTTTTAATAAAAGAAAGAGAAGATAATGTAAAAACTTATTTGTTGGGTAGGGTTCAATGTCTCTCAAATAGTTTCTCAATTCTTTTTAAGTCAAAATTGGACGCAACCAAATAGACTAGTGGCTTGTAAAAGGCATACAATACACAAAATGCAAAAAGAATCCCATCAATCTTAGAGGGCATTTAGTGTAATTCAAAGTAAACTTGTTGCAATCGTTGCTCAAAATATTAAGCTTGCTTACTTGAAAAAGAATTCATTACGTGAGCTATGCAAGGGACCTGAACCACTTGGAGACAAAGCATGAAAAAGCCT
>JAPTOF010000010.1:1402500-1405000 GCA_028554755.1 Cordia subcordata
TGAGTGGATTCATGATAAGTTCCTCGTACCAAAAAAAAAAGAAATGGTTAATGATACAATCAACCAATGAATTATGACTTAATTATTCCATTGCTAGGATTCATCTAGTCAAAGTAACTAAGAACTTCGAGTTGAAGTAATATAATAAAATAATATTATTGAATCATCAGAACTACTTCGATATATCTTTTTTAGTTTCTATCCACTCACGAGTCTTTGTGAACCCATACAACTTCCGTTCTTCCATTTCTTGGTTCCAAACTGTTATTTGAATTCTTCCATCTTTTCTTGATTTCATCTGTTTATTCATTCAGTCATAATGAGACGGAAGGACTTCTATTGGAATCCCTATCTAAATTTTCACAATAAATAGGGCAAATGAAATCTATCTTTTATAACTAGTCAATATCTAATATCACATATACATGTCTTTCTTCCATAACGTAAACCAACCAGTCATTCATCTTAAATTCAATCGGATTCAAGAATCAATCATCTACAAGAATTGACTTATAGCCATTCAATTCCATTCCATATACACGGTTCGAACCCTCACTCTTAGAAGCTATCCAATTTTTATTTATACCGTTTTTGTAAAATGCTTGTCCCCCTTCCCTTTTCTTTATCATTATTCCCCCCGGATACAATCGAAATGGACAAATTGATTAGGCAAATCATTGCATAGAAATATCATTATTTGATTGATCTAAGTTCATGCAATTTATTATTTATTAATATTTTCTTTTGGTCAATCGTTGAAAAAAATTAACTGAAACCGGAATTGTTTTGTTTCACCTTTTTATTTAATCACACGTCGTAAACATATATTACAAGAATTCTTATTCAAAATTCAAATTATTAAAATAATAATTTGAATAGGCTGACCAACATAAAGCGAATATTCATTGAGGTGAGGTATGAAATTAAATTAAATGGACGAAAGGGGAATTTTAGGAAAAAGATCTTTTCTTTTAGATCTCTTTCCTTTTTTTACAACTCTCTAATATCGTAATTTTTTTACTATTACTCTAGATCGTATATAGCGTAATTGTATATTCCCGAAATATATATTATCTTGAGCCGCACATACATTTCTTTGCGCTAAGATAAAAAAAAAAGACTATTTCAATGATGGCCCTCCATAGATTCACCTATATACTCCTAGGATAAAGTTGAAAAAAAAATAGCTTTAATACCACTTTTAAATAATCCAAGGAACATGACAGTATAGGAACGATCAAGGTATTAAAGAAAAAAGAACAACAACTACTAATTCATAAGATAATATATTCCCGAAAATTAGAAAACTAATCGATAAAGGCTTTTTGAAATCTTCTAAGATTTTGATGGGTAAAAGGATTGGAGTTGGTTGAATATATTTCCGAAATAACCTAATCCCTTTTGCTAAGACCTGCATAGAAATATGCCACGACGTGAGTAAAGCCAAAGCAACAGAGTATTTATATCATTCGTGGGTGCGGCTAACTCTCCATGAGGTAATTGTATGATTTTCCAAGGTAAAAGAGCTCCTGACCAATTAGAAACAAAAATAAATAGAAACATAGTTCCAATAAAAGGAACCCAAGGACCATATTCTTCTCCAATTTGAGTTTTACTCACATCTCGAATGAATTCAAGAACATATTCGAAGAAATTCTGACCCCCAGTCGGAATGGTTTGTGGGTTCCGAACAGCTAGAGCGGCTGAACCTAATAAGATAGCAATTACAACCCAAGAAGTAATAAGTACTTGGCCATGGACTTGAAACTCCTATTTGCCAATAGAAATGTTGGCCTACTTCCACACCGGATATATCGTATAATCCTTTTAGTGTGTTGATGGAACATGATAGAACATTCATATTGCCCTCTAAAAAAAAATCAAACTTTAAACAAAATTATTTTGATTCAACCATCTTTTTGCCTACTTGAATCGGATATTTTGAATACCAACTAAGATTTGGAATACTAACCAATTACATAATATCCCAAGTATTTTTATTTCTTTTTGAAATTCAGAAATAGTAACCTATTCGATAAATCTATGGGATTTCAAGTAAGTTATTTATCTTATTATTAATCAAGGATTTCTTATATAGCTAGAACGCCTCACAAATTGCGAATACTAATTTGTTAAGAATCAATCGGATTGAAGATATAGCGTCATAATTAACTGGAATCGAAATATCAGCGAGATCGGGGTCACAAATTGTATCGATTAAAAAAATTGTTAGAATTCCCAAAGTTATACACTCTCGCAGGTACGTATATTCTTCGTGCTGATCAACGATTATTACAATATCGGGTAACCTGTCATATATTGAATTCCGCACAGATATGTTTGCAAGCGAAATAATTGTCTTTTCAGCATAGCTGCATCTCTTTTCGGAAGACGGTTGAGTCTTCCCGTTTTTTGTTCCATTCTCAAGTCCCTGAACTTATGAAGTCTCGTTTCTGTAGTGGACCAATTCGTTAACATACCACCGAGCCATTTTTTATTA
>JAPTOF010000010.1:4170000-4180000 GCA_028554755.1 Cordia subcordata
GAGCAAAGATTCCCGACCCAGAGCATGTTATTGACTCAACCACAAATCTGTTGAATGAAGGTAGCTTGCTTACTCTCAGCCACTAGTTAGATGGAAATCCCTTGACTTCACTTATGCCCTTATGCAGTAAAGAAAGCAAGTGCGGCGGGCTAAGATTCCATTCGAAGTAACGTAATAGGATTCGATGTTGCACCATCTTCCACTCTTATCGGGATCCGGAGTCTTTCAAGAAAAGGTCCCATCCTTCAATATCATGATTGGGTCAACCAGGCCAGATCATGAGTGAAATATCATGATCAGGTCGACTAGGCCAGATCATGAGTGAATAGAAAATCGAAAATGTACATAGCTGTTCCAGCTGAAATACTGGGAATAATTCTACCACTTCTACTAGGAGTAGCCTTTTTAGTGCTAGCTGAACGTAAAGTAATGGCTTTTGTGCAACGTTGAAAGGGTCCTGATGTAGTGGGATCGTTTGGCTTGTTACAACCTCTAGCAGATGGTTTGAAATTGATTCTAAAAGAACCTATTTCACCAAGTAGTGCTAATTTCTCCCTTTTTAGAATGGCTCCAGTGGTTACATTTATGTTAAGTCTGGTCACTCGGGCTGTTATACCTTTTGATTATGGTATGGTATTGTCAGATCCGAACATATGGCTACTTTATTTGTTTGCCATATCTTCGCTAAGTGTTTATGGAATTATTATAGCAGGTCGGCCTAGTAATTAGAGGGCGGCCGTTCGATCGCCTATGATACTAGGACCAATAGGTCAAAAATGGGTTTGTGCCGCAGGTGTTGAACGATTTACTCTACACAGGTGTGGGCTTACAGGGCTAGGGCTCATAAACCCTTTCCTTCATTTATCAATAGGGCCCTGGTCGATCACTTTTCTGGGCCGGGATCTATAAGTGGAAGTCATAAAAAATAGATCTTTCTCTTCGCACCTCAGATCAAGAGGAAGGGTTGCTTGTCAAGCCGGTCTATATATAAATAAAAAGATTCGCTGTCTTTTAACCGGCTCTTCTTCTTTGTCAACGCTACTAAGGACCTATAGGTTTGCTTACTTGACTTATGAAAGATAATGATAATGGGTTTTTCAAACAAAAAGGAAAAGGCCAATCTTAGTTTCGCAAGCCTTTGTCATTGTCAGTCAACTAAGTAGGGCCTGAGGCCCCTTGCGAATCCGTAAATCTGGGGAGCATGCCGCAACAAAGGATGCTCCCTTATGCATTTTATTCTTTCCGGAAGGGAAAAATTGAAGCACCCCCCATCATAGTGAATCTCTCCTTGTGATCGGGATGAAGTAGATGCCTCCCAGCGGATCAAATTGGAGTTTCCTTAGGTAGCCACCGACCTACAGTTATCTTTAAACATCCGTGCTTGGTAGAGAAGAAGCGAACAAAGGTACGCTCGCTTCCTGTCTTGTTCTCTGTCGCGAACTGGGATCGCTCGCTAGCTAGGTCAAATTGGAGCAAGAAAGGTTGAGAACATATTACCCTACTTCGGGGACAAGGGGCGGAACGACCTCTCGATCTACTTACTGCAGCCCAGGAATAAAAACGTCGTCTAGGCGTTCTCTCTTTCTCCGATCTCCCCTACGCCTAGGACGTTGTCTGGGCCAAGAGCCATAGTTAGTTGCTGTTTCCATTTGGTTGTTTCTTTCTTGTTGTTGATACCGGCAAGACCTAGCCAGATGATGTCTGCTGGTTGGTAGTGAGAGGACTCTTAGTATCTGCATACCCAAAAGGGGGCGCTAGTTAAAAAACAATCATTTTATTTTGTTTCTTGCTCTCCCTTAGCAGTGGGAAAGGAGTCTATCTATCTGCCCAGCTTTGGTAGATTTCCCCCAACGCAATCCACAAAAATTCCACGAATCTCTTGGCGAATAAGTCTGACGACTCAGCAGCAGTGCGGAATTTAGTTTCTCGTCTGGTGGATTTGATCTATAGTTAGGGGGCAATACATACCAAAAGGTTCGAAGAAAGAACGTGCATACGAGTATATAACCAACCCACCCTTCTGTATAACCTATTCACATGAAGCGGCTGGATGCATAAGGGGTTTGTGAGACCTTAGTCGGGATGCATAGGGGTACCAACCTACGAGCACGGAAGAGTGTGGTACCACTACCCCTCTCTAAGTAAAGGTAAGATTCTTAGCCCTGTTGATGACTCTATCTAAAATACAAGAGGGACAGTCGTTTTCGGCTGCTCCTTTCGTATATTGAAGAAAGTAGGCTTAAGTAATAAGTTTAGGGGTCAAGTCAATAATAGCTATGCTATTGCCCTACTGATTGTTGGCCTCTGCCCGATCTCGAATGCGGGCGGGATTCGATCGTGGTCAATAATACGGTCGAAAAGACCAGCGAGCGAGATGGTTGTTAATAGTACTCCCTATCATTGCCTTTTGAATTCTAACATTCTACAATCATACCGATGTCTACTAAAACCTACGGGCGGGTGCTTTGCAACAGCGGCAGCAGTGAAGATTGATACTAAAGAAGGGAGAGGGGAGCCTCTACCGCGGTTAGGCTACCTAGCTACTCTAGTTTTTGGTATATGCATTCCGAGAATGTCCAATTCCCTTGAATCGTACTACCGCTTGTTCCACCGGGAGGGAGCGGGAACCAAAAAGATTCCTACGACGAACCCGAGCCCCCTATCCCTATAAAGTGAAATAGACCTTTATTACTATAGTTGAGTTGCACCAGTGACGTCCTTCTTCAATTTGCTCTTAGTCTCCAGCGATTGAATCTCCTTATCTAGCTCTTTGACCCGATCCATCAATTCTTAAATCTCAGCCATCAGCTTCGCCATTGCTACATTAGTCTCTTTCACCAAATAGCCTAGCTTTGCCCTAAAAAATAGACAATCAAATTTTCTTCTGAATCCCTAATGTCTTACAGAGTATCCATATCCATTGGTTGCTCAGCGCCATTTCTAACCAAATAGAAAAAGTCCGCCCAATCATTTTTCATCAGATCCTCTACTTGTTCAGGATCTAAATCCAAAGTTTTGAAACCCCCTGGGCTCTGAGGAAACAATTGCAGAAAATG
The DNA here is from genome assembly GCA_028554755.1 of Cordia subcordata. NCBI lineage: Eukaryota > Viridiplantae > Streptophyta > Magnoliopsida > Boraginales > Cordiaceae > Cordia > Cordia subcordata. The sequence continues at coordinate 4,173,057 of JAPTOF010000010.1, forward strand.
GGAGTAAGCTAAGGCAGCCCATTCACTGCAGGACTTTGTCCTATCCTTACTCTCCATATCCACTTTGTTTAATGTTGAGGAAGAAGGAATCGAGCTTTTTAGGTAAAAAGACAGAAGGTTGTGGCGGAATCGGTTCTTGGTCATCCTACCAGTGGGAAGAGGTGGTTTCCAACTAGTTGAGATTATGCAAATAGATTGTAGAGACCCAACCTCACTTTCCAGTATATAGACCCTCTGCGTGCATAATGAAAAAAGAAAGTCAAGACTTCCCCCGGCTCCACTAAGCACCCGGCTGATCGTCTCACTTCAACCTGAACAACCACAACTAGATCTATTCCGTGAACAGTCTCTTTCTCAGCCAAAGTGTCTTTCGAGACCTTTCCATGACCTTTGGAAGCAACTGGCCCTCCTATGGGAACTGATTAGATAAGGCGTTACAACGTTCAATTGAATCAAAGAAGCCTTCCTTTGGTTCTACCCTTCTCTCTGGTTGAGTACCTTTCTTCTATGTAGTGAATTCAAGAATAGTGCGATGTAATGGATTCAATGACAGCGTCCCTCTTTCGGTCTTGATTCGATTCTTCCATGGGATATGGAGGTTGCATGACGGGACTCCCAACTAATTGAATAGGTGATTTCCGATCTAAAATGGTCGAGGAGTAGGCCTTGGTTTTCTCGTTTCTTTCTTTCCATTTTTGTCTTCCACATGCCTACTCGATTGGATCCTTTTCCCTTCCCTTTTCTAAAATGCCTGATTGGTCTGAAATCAGTTACTAATGCTTTGTTGAATGAATAAGAAGCTAGTTTCAAGATCATCTGTTCCTTCCGCCTCACTCCTCACCGAAACCAAAAGGCACACTACTAGGAAAGTAAGATAGATTCTCCTCTGATTATAAAGAAAAGAAACCTCCCAAAATTCATGTTGTACTATATTAGTGGAGGCGGTGAAAGCCCTATATTTATATATATAACAAAGATAAAAAGAGAGATGGTCATGGTTTATTATATATTGGGCCGGGTGAAGTTGGATTGGATGTCTTGGGTGACTCTCCAATCAAGGTCCCAATTAGGTTTTCTCTCTTTCAGTCAAAAGTCGATTTTTTTTAGTATTTAAAACTAAATTCAATTTGGTACTCCGAGCCAAAAATGAGTGGCTTGCAGTGCTTTGTCAACAATTTGGTTTTTTTTTCTGAACCTAGAACTAGATGATGAATCAAAGTTCTTGCTTTTTAGAGTCAAAATCATCTTTTTAGATGTTGGAATTTAGGAAAATACCTTCATCATCAGAGCACGGAGTATTTCAAGTAAGCTAATTTGGATCGAATTAGGACCGCCTGGGGGCGGAGTTCCGTGTTCCAAAAAGAGCGCTATTAGTTACAGCGAATCGGGTCTAAGGCTCTGTGACTAATAGCGTCTTTGACTATTTGAATTCTCATTGGTAAACATTGGAAACAAAAAATGCACATCCCAACAAGTGGGATGGATGGATAATTAATAAGAAAAAAGTGTTGGCCCATCTCTAAGACTTGCGAATCAAAATCAGGCTTTTCTAAAGTGGTTGACAGGAGGGGTCCAGTGCTCGCTTAGTGGCAAAGAGATTCACTCTTAAATATGGACAGGATTATGAGGATACGTTCAGCCCTCTTGCTAAGATTACCACGGCTCGTCTCTTTGTTGCCATTGCTTCAGCAAGGCATGGGCCTTGTAGTCGACCGGTGAGAGCACACCGTAAGCTTACTACCGCGAGAGAAACTATGAGCTCCTAGCTACCGTGCAATAAAAATATCGGCACTCCAATGCATAAATAGCTACGAGCTGCCGTAAGCGCTGTTGCACGAGTACTGTAGCACGAGCACACTACCGAGTACCACGAGTACACTAACAAGAGAGGAACTACGAGTAGAAATCAATAGTGACTCTTCGACTTAAATAAAGATATTGCGTATAAAGAGAGAAAGAGAGAGATAGTCAGTCTCTTGAGCGGCCGAAAAAAGGACTAAGGATGATGAAGGAAGAGTAGGAGCTAGCTTTAATTGAAGCGGAATCGAAGCGAAGAAATTCTGAGTTCATGCCACGACGATCTATATGGAAGGGCAATTTTGTTAATGCATTTCTCTTGAGAATGAAGAAGAAGAAAGATCTTTTTTTGAACAGGAAAATTTGGTCACATAGATATTCTATTTTGCCGGAATTCGTTGATGGCTCCGTACGAATTCACAATGGGAAAACTCTTGTTCGTTGTAAGATTACTAAAGGAAAGGTTACGAGGACCTTCGAGAACAAATATTGGACCGAGAAGAAAAAGGGGGAAAAAGTGAAGTCATAGCACGTATGGCGCAAAAAGGAAATTCGATTTCATATTCACTCTTTTTGATTCTATAATCAAGTTTTTCTAGTGAAAGTGAAATAAATAAAATAAGATATCTAATTCTATCTGAATCAGACAAGCCGCCTGTAGCATTTCCTTTTCGCGATTCAAAGCACGAATCTGTACATTCCTAAGAATCTGAAGAGGAGATCTCTCTCGATCTCAAATTGAGACGGGGGAGGCTCGGGGGAACCTGTCCCCTGATCTCTTGCGGAAATGAGGCGGCTCATCCCGTTCAATCGCTGACCACTCGAGAACGGGAGAGCACTTCTTGCTCTAATTCTCAGGCGGCGGCCCCGTCTGCAGCGGTATTACACCAACTACCACTTCTGGTTCCAGACCTGGACCCAGAAATTCTCACAAACCGGATTTGGCTCTACAAAGAGCATGCGTAAAAAGATGCAAACGAAATTCTTCAAATAGCAGAGAACCCCATTTCTCTAAAAAAAGAATTTATCAAATTTTAGAACTCATCCAATCTGACGCCAGGCTCGGAGAGCCTTTTAATTCCCATCCAAAATTAGCGAATTTCTATTTTTCGTTAGTTAAGAGAGAGGGAGATGAATACTCTATCTCATCTCTAACTCATTTCTTATCTGACCTTGAAAAAAATAAATAAATAAAGATAGAAAGTTCTATGTACAAGTTTTCTCAGTGCTTTCTAATTCACAAGAATAGAAGCTTTTCTTTTCTTGAGTTGCATATTTCTGCAACAGGATAAAGGAAATCGATTGAGAAACTTGTATGGGGCTGGCTATTCACTCACTTTTTTCTGCTAATGTGCAGCGGCGAGGAGCCAACAGGTTGTTGGACCAACCTATGGTATGGTGTGCTCTGGCGAAGCGCTGGGTTGTTGGTAAGGAGCGTGAGCGGGCGGGGAGCTCGCACAAGTCAGTGAAGGACCCCTTTTGCCTTTCTGAAGTGTGGCCCACACACGGCCAGGGGGAAAAGAAAAAGGAGGGGGGGATAAGGGGAGCCTTAGCCCTTAGAATCGAATTCTAAACCGAACCGGCGTGGCGCTGCTGGATGCTTCTGATTAATAGAACAAGAAGAGGAGTCAGCCAAAAAGAAAGACCACCAAAAGTAACAACCACCAAGCTAGGCATAGTAATTAGATCTTTTGAAAACCCATTTTTGGACAACCATTTTGGGGGCTTCCGCCTTACACACGGAAGATTGGATTACCTGAATCACGAGTCTTATATACTGTGTTACAATCACCTCATATTGATAAAAAGTCCAGAGAACAATTTGAAATGGAAATCAAGAAACAATTATTGGTCATAAAAACAGAAACGCATGAATTGCGCAAGAAGTTCTTTCGGTTAAAACGCCGTGCGACTCGGAGGACATAAGACTTCTTGGTCAAGCCAAAAAGATTGCCGACTGGATGTTCCTACCCCACCATGCCTGGCTTTTTCTTTACCTTACGAAGAAAGAGGAGGTATGAAGCGTGGGAAAGAATGCAAGAAGTGTATGATACAACAGGTAACCTTAAGGAGTGGTGGCAAACCTCTTGATTGATCAACGCGAGTGAACTGTGCTTAGACGCTTCGTAAAACCGCACCGATCTACGATATGAGCTGATAGATGAGTAGGCTTCCCTTTTCGATTCACGAAATGTGATCTGGGACACGATGGGAGTTTACGTGCCTCGGTAGGAAAGAGATCACCAGAGTATAGCACAAGATCGCCTTTTCTTGCTGCCATAGGGTCGACCTGTGAACAAGGTAAACCCAATAGGAACCAAAAAACAGGGGTAACCGCATTGGGCAGAAGACGATCCAAAAAGCGAAGGCTCACCCAGCTGAAGGAAGGAGCTTTGGAAGCTTACCTTCTTATTAAAAGGGGAAAGGGGCAACCTATCAACCTAATAATAAGAAAGGGGGTGGATAGGCAAGAGGTAGCTTGCTTCCAAGCCAGCCCAGCCGCAAGAAATCAAGAGATCTTTGCCAGTGCTGACTTGGATCTCGGGTGATGAAATAAGTCGGCTAGAAGCGACGAGCAGTCGTGGTCGAAGCTCGGGCTCTAGCCGATAGGCTAGCAGTAAGCTTGGCTACAGCGAAGCGCTTACCAAGCACGAAGGAAAGGGCCTTCGCCACTTGAGTCGTATGCGGGGGAACTCGCACATGCGGTTCTTAGGGGGGGAGGGCTAGTAGGAGCCATCCCATCCCAATAGCGTATATTTGAAGCTCAATATGAAATCCTATTTTCTTGCAAGACCCGTTCGGATAAGGGAAAACTCCAGAGATTGCTTCGAAGTAAGATCCTTGCCTTGACCTTTTCCTGAACCAGAACCGGGGAAGGTTGAGAGGAAAAGGGGATCCAAATTTTTCATCAATAAATAAGCCCCTTTTTTCAATAAATAAGCCCCGCTCCCTAAGGGGCCCCTCTCTGATAAGGAAGGAAACTAAATAATCTCAATTTTACGACAAATCCGGTCCGATGGCTGTTCTCCACTAACCACAAGGATATAGGGACTCTATATTTCATCTTCGGTGCCATTGCTGGAGTGATGGGCACATGCTTCTTAGTACTGATTCGTATAGAATTAGCACGACCCGACAATCAAATTCTTGGTGGGAATCATCAACTATATAATGTTTTAATAATGGCTCACGCTTTTTTAATGATCTTTTTTATGGTTATGCCGGCAATGATAGGCGGATCTGGTAATTGGTCTGTTCCGATTCTGATAGGTGCGCCTGACATGGCATTTCCACGATTAAATAATATTTCATTCTGGTTGTTGCCACCAAGTCTTTTGCTCCTATTAAGCCCAGCCTTAGTAGAAGTGGGTAGCGGAACTGGGTGGACGGTCTATCCGTCCTTAAGTGGTATTACCAGCCATTCTGGAGGAGCAGTTGATTCAGCAATTTCTAGTCTTCATCTATCTGGTGTTTCATCCATTTTAGGTTCTATCAATTTTATAACAACCATCTCCAACATGCGTGGACCTGGAATGACTATGCATAGATCACCCTTATTTGTGTGGTCCGTTCTAGTGACAGCATTCCCACTTTTATTATCACTTCCGGTACTGGCAGGGGCAATTACCATGTTATTAACCGATCGAAACTTTAATACAACCTTTTCTGATCCCGCTGGAGGGGGAGACCCCATATTATACCAGCATCTCTTTCGGTTCTTCGGTCATCCAGAGGTGTATATTCCCATTCTGCCTGGATCCGGTATCATAAGTCATATCGTTTCGACTTTTTCGGGAAAACCGGTCTTCGGGTATCTAGGCATGGTTTATGCCATGATCAGTATAGGTGTTCTTGGATTTCTTGTTTGGGCTCATCATATGTTTACTGTGGGCTTAGACGTTGATACCCGTGCCTACTTCACCGCAGCTACCATGATCATAGCTGTCCCCACTGGAATCAAAATCTTTAGTTGGATCGCTACCATGTGGGGGGGTTCGATACAATACAAAACACCCATGTTATTTGCTGTAGGGTTCATCTTTTTGTTCACCATAGGAGGACTCACTGGAATAGTTCTGGCAAATTCTGGGCTAGACATTGCTCTACATGATACTTATTATGTGGTTGCACATTTCCATTATGTACTTTCTATGGGAGCCGTTTTTGCTTTATTTGCAGGATTTCACTATTGGGTAGGTAAAATCTTTGGTCGGACATACCCTGAAACTTTAGGTCAAATCCATTTTTGGATCACTTTTTTCGGGGTTAATCTGACCTTCTTTCCCATGCATTTCTTAGGGCTTTCGGGTATGCCACGCCGCATTCCAGATTATCCAGATGCTTACGCTGGATGGAATGCCCTTAGCAGTTTTGGCTCTTATATATCCGTAGTTGGGATTTGTTGTTTCTTCGTGGTCGTAACAATCACTTCAAGCAGTGGAAAGAACAAAAGATGTGCTCCAAGTCCTTGGGCTGTTGAACAGAATCCAACCACACCGGAATGGATGGTACAAAGTCCTCCAGCCTTTCATACTTTTGGAGAACTTCCAGCTATCAAGGAGACGAAAAGCTATGTGAAGTAAAAGAAGAAAAGGTCGCCGATTGCTACTAAGAACCTAACAGAACTTTTCAAAATGTGGGTTCTAAAACCACTTGTGTAGGTCGGGCTTGAGGATTGGGGGGCCGCGCCCTAGCCTCGTCGGCCTAAGCCTCGCTATGAGAACTGACGCTTTTCCGATAAGGCTTTTCTTTTTTTTTTTGGTATGCCGCTCCGTGAGAAAGGACCAATTGAAGTCCCCGGTGACCAACCATGGTCCCTGGATGCGTTTAGACACTTTCTTTAGCTGCTCCCAAAGACATCTCCTCGAGGATATCAGGTTTGAGGCCTTTTATCTCGTCCAAGGCAGAAAAAAATGTTTATCTGTCTCCGCAGCTAGAAGATAAAGCCTGATCAGATCTCTGTATGTCGTTAATGTCATAGTTATATTCCAGATCAGCCAAATTCTGCCGTTCCCGGCTTCATTCTCCACAGTAATGGCTTTACTAAAATCCTTTCCCAAGCATCTGGTAATTCTGGCCGCCTTTCCACTCCTCACTTTGGTTTCCACCAAGCCAATCAAATCTGCCTCTTGTGCTATTATAAAATC